>PVJD01012753.1:0-37936 GCA_004026545.1 Mormoops blainvillei | reverse complement strand
TTTCCCTTTCTTTAAGTAAATCTCCATCAACAGTCTCTTCCTTTTATTTTTCAACTAAATATTGCTTCCAAAATTAATGTATCTTTCAGAGAAAACCATTCCAGTTTTTAACATAAAAGGGCAGTATTATAAGTCTATCTTATGGTTTTCTTTTATAACAAGGTTGCATCTCACTACTTTGTCTTTGATCATTAAACTACATCTATATTTCAGAGTGTAAATAATGTAAATTAATTTTAATGCATAGTTACATATATAACGGCTCACTGAATAAAAGTTAAGGACAAATTAGTGTAGCCGAACATAAAAACATTAACATACCACAATCCCATTACTAATTTTAGCATCACCCATGTTGTTTTTTAAAGATTATTATATGTATGAAGTTTCCATTTTGTTTTTCATTCCTAATCCACTTGAAAAATAAAACGGTTATTTAGAATCTCTGAAGAACGGCATCTATTTTGGAGAGGACAATTTCAAACTTCATTACCAATATTTTTCATGATGGCTATGAGGGTCTCATCACAGATTTACATCATTATCATCGATTTCATCAGGCAGAGAAATTGTCATCACAGGGGATGATGTGAAGAACAAAACAAGGTGATCTGAAACAGAGAATTTTTTCCTGGGGTAAAGTTAGTGAGACATTTTAAAAGAATATCCATTATTTGGCAGCTTCTCATATGAATCATCTAATTTCATCACCACAAAACCTCATCAAGTTGTCATTTTTCTCATAGTAATACTCTAATTTGAAACCAGACAATTGACTCTGAAATCTATGCTTCTGTTACCGCTTCAAAGAGCCAAGCTGACTGATATTTCCATGCAGCCTGTGGTTGTGAACTATTTTAATTATTTGATAGGAGATTTTTATTCTACTCTGGATCCTAGTTTTTCATTAGAGGGCTTGGGCATGAGATGTGATTAAAGAAGAGTTATAATACAACACTGCCTTAATTTCATCTGGACTAATTTTTATAATAGTTTAATAAAAATACTGCCAGAATGCCACATATTGTGAAAAAATAGTAGTAGTAGTAGCAATAAAACGTTCATATATTTTTATTTGAATTAATTAATTAATTAATGTACTGTTTTGAAGTAATGTCTCTTAAAAGCTTGCTTCAGGATTTCTTTTGTCACAGAACACTTACTTTCTTTGATCTTTGGTCCTTTCTTTGTCACTTTCTTTTTCTTTTACATTATCCATATCATGAAAATAACATTTTAAAATTCTTATTTTTATTATTTTATTCATTTACTCATATTTTGAATTCTTAGTTTTTAGAATGAGTGCAGATCACATAAATGTATTTTCATACATTCAAATGTTCCTGAATTTATTTATGAGTTGCAGGTTCATCATACTTTTCTTTTATTCACTCATTCTGTTATCCATTACATAAGGAAGAGATGAGAGACACCTCCCAACTGTGTTGGCATGTTCTGAGCCTGAGGTAATTAGAGTACAAAAGAGCATCATTGGCCTGAGAGACTGGATCTTCTTACTCTGCCTGTCAAAGGCTAAAGGTGCAATTAGAAACAGGTCTTTGTAGCTCAAAACTGGTAGCTGTGGAGAAATGAAAAGTGTTGGGGGTAGGAAGTAGGTTTTAGAAAAAGAGAGACAAGCTCCTAATTCCAGAGCCTTTCCCATGACTTTTGGCATCAGTTAAATTATATGCCTCTTCCTCTTTGGCAAAACTGGTCAGCAAACCAGAACTATTCATAGTCTAGATTTCTTTTTTTAAAGTACATTATATCTTTAGTACTGTTCTCTTTACAGGAAATAGGATTTACAAATTGTGCAATGTTGTACAAATTTCTCTAACTTTCTAGGCTTGAAGACAAAGGCTTATTATAAAGTTACAGTAATTAAGGTAGTATGATATTGGTGAAAGAATTTATAAATAAATCCTATTTATAAACATATAGATCAGAAATTGGTTCACATAAATGTAGTTCACTGATCTTTGACAAAAGAGCAAAGCAACGCAAAAAATAATCTCTCCAACAAATGGTGCTGAAATACCTGGACATCCACATGAACAAAATGAACCTGGACCCTGACATTACACCTTTCACAAGATTTAACCCAAAATGGATATCACTGACCTACATGGAAATGCAAAACTATAAAAAGCCTACATGATAACAAAGAAGAAAACCTACATGACCTTGGGTGTGGTGATGCCATTTTAGATGTAACATTGAAGACATACTCCATTAAAGAAATAATTGATGTTAGGCTTTAAAAAGATTTTAAATTTTTGCTGTATCAAAGAATGAGAAGACAATCCACAGACTAGGAGAAAATATTTGCAAAAGTCATAAGCTAAAGGTCCTTTTCTCAAAATATACAACAGACTCTTTAAACTCAATAATTAGAAAACAAAATAACCTGACTAAAAAATGGGAAAAAACATCTTAACAGACAGCTCGCTAAATTAAAAATAAGCATGCAAAACTATGATCTGCATCATATGTCATCAAACAAATGCAAACTGAAACAACGAGATACCATTAAACATCTATTACAATGGCCAAAATCTACAAACTGACAATACCAAATGCTGCAAGGATGTGGAACAACAGGAATTTTCATACATTGCAATTGAGAATGCAAAATGATACAGTCACTTTAGAAGACATGTGGTGGTTCCTAGCAAAAGTAAACATCATCTTACCATATAACCGAGCTTATATATCCACAGGAGGTGAAATCTTATGCCCAAACAAAAACATGCAGATTAAATGCATATTAAAACACCAATAAGGTATCACCTCACAAGTGTCGGAATAGCTACCATCAATAAATCAACAAACAAGTGCTGGCGAGGACGTGGAGAAAGGGTTCTCTTTTGCACTGTTGGTGGGGATGCATATTGATGCAGCCGCTGTGGAAAACAGCATGGAGTTTCCCCAAAATATTAAAAAGAGAAGTCTCTTTGACCCAGTGATTCCACTTCTAGGAATTTATCCAAAGAAACCCCATAACACTAATTAGAAAGAATATATGCACCACTATGTTCATTGCAGTGTTATTTACGATAGTCAATATTTGAAAGCTGCCCAAGTGTCCAAAGGTAGGTTAGTGGATAAAACAACTATGTACATTTATATAGTGGAATAACATGGAGCCATAAAAAATAAATAAATAAAAACACTAGAAAATTTTACCCTTTGCAACAACCTGAATGGACCTGGAGAATATTGTGCTAAGTGAAATAAGACAGTTAGAAAAAGACAAACACTATATGATTTCACTCATATGTGGAATCCAATGAACGAACTGAACTAATGAGCAGAATAAAGACAGACTTCTAGAGAGCAGGCTAACAACTCTATGGGAGGGGTGGTTGGCAGGCGGAGGGACCGAGCAAAAAAGAACTGAGGGACACAGACAACAGTATGGTGATTGATGGAGGAAAGGAGTGGGTGGAGGTAGAAGAGGGTATAAGGAGGAAAATGGTAATGGAAAAAATACAATAAAAATAAACTATTAAAAAAACAAAAAATAAAACAGCTATCAAAGCATGAAGAAACATGGAAAAATCTTAAATGCATATTTCTAAGTGAAAGAAGCCATTCTAAGAATGTTATATAATGTATAATTCCAACTACATGGCATTGTGGAGAAGCCAAAACTGTGGAGATAATACAATAACTCAGTGGTTTTGGGTGTGGGGCTCAGAGGAAATGAACGGGCAAAGCACAGAATATCTAGGGCAGTGAAATACTTTGTATGATACTATATATGGGGTACCTGTCACTATATATTTGTCCAAACGCATAGAAAGTACAACACTGAGCATGAGCCCTAAGCTAAAATATAAACTTTGGATGATTATGAGGTATCAGTGTAGTTTGCCCTTGGGTGAAAAAAGTACCATTCTGGTGTGTAATGTTGATGATGAAAGAGGTCATGCATGTGTGGGAGTATGTGGGAAGTCTCTATACTTCTTTTTCATTCTTAAATATAAGACTGTTCTGAAGAATATAAATCTTTTTCAAACATGAAATTTTAGTAATTACTTCTTTTAAAAAGGTGTATAGATTACTTCCCTAAGTCCACATTATTCATCTTTGTCTTATGAAAATGATGAAAATTTCATGAGGTTGCATCATTAATATAAGAGTGTATAATTCTTTGGGTACAAATCTATTTTAATCTGCTTCATATTTTAACTGAGTAGAAGCTAAAAAGTCTGATGGAAGTTCCATTTTTTTGACTATATAATTTAAGATCTATGAATTCCTAACAAAAATGACCAGGTTATATATATATGAATTAATAGATTTCTATATAAAAATTTGAGAATATATTCTTTAGAATAATTTAGTAAATTGCTATTAATGATTGTCCATGATGATCCTAGAAGTTAATATCTCTCTTACATAATTAAGGATTTTTCCATTTAATATGGATATCTTTTGAGACCCTAACTAGAATTTAAAGATTGTGATTTGTGTAAAGAATGAATAATAACAAAATATTAAATCGATGTTGATCTGCAACCATGGAAGTGCCATATTGTGGGAATATGAAGTGTAGGCAGCCAAAAAACAGCAAAAGGCACAAAGTATTTTCTGGAAAAAGTGGTCAGTTGTATGAAGCCTAGACGTAAACTATAATAAATGTCAGAAGACTTATACCAACTGCAGACATTTCAACGTTGAGAATGGTGGTAGTGCCATTGGTGACTCAGAGGAACTGGTGATAATAAATTAACAAAGAAATATCTGGTTTGGATATCTGCATCAGAATTAATAGAGCGACTTCCAAAACCCTTCTTCAAATGTTGCTTTGGAGAAATATAAAGCAATTATGTATTTATGGCATGATGAGAGCAGTTATGGAAAGGCAACTTGTTTTTTTGGCCAACTGTTACACAATCAATCAGATTGATTGTGTGACCATCCAAATCAGTCATTACAATGGGTGAAAACAGTGAATCGACCCAGCTACAATCCAATGTTTAAGTCATACAGGCATGAACTATGTTTATATGCCTGAAGCTAATGGATGAAGGAACAGCAGTGAGGTCAATAAGTTTCATTGGCCCAGTCATTGATCTGTTTAAAATACCTATAACATCTAAACTGAGGCCCTGTGGATCAGTCACTGGACAGCCAATCACAAGCTGCTCAATGTAATTAAGCCACAATGCTGTGGCATTTATGAGAACATAACGTTGAGTAGATTTTGAAAGAGTTTTTAGTTTTTCCCCATCTTAATTAATTATTAACAATTATTTTCTACTGTCAATACCCTTTCTTTCAAATCTGATAAATATTTATCTCTAACCCTAATATATATTAAAATCTAATCATCTATGAGTAAACCACTGTACTATTAACCTAAAAAAAGAAGGCAGGTCCTTTATTGGAAAAGTTGGTGCATCTAATTATAGTCCCCTAATGTGCTGTGATATTTCTTCATTGCTAAATACAGCATGTCTGGAAACTTATAAAAATCATATATTTAATTTATTTTTATTTACTTAATTATTTTCCCTCTTCAGCATGTTAAGGTTTTTTTTTTAAACATAATTCCTACTCATTTTCTATGTTGTTTCCAAAATCTCTATTTTTTAAGTTTTTGCCCACTGTGTTCTTATGTATTCTTCTGTATCTCTTTTCCTAAAACTTAAAAACATCTGTCAAACACATTTTATCTTTATAGCATATTAGAATGAAAATTAAAGGGCCTGAAGAAGACTACCCTCTTTCAGACCATACATTATTGTTTCCAAACAAAATTATTTTTTTATGTTTAGTGCAACAGGTGATTTTTATATGTACAGGTATATCTATGCCTACTAGTGTTTCAAAGTTATTCTTTAATAGCAAATAAACTCTTCTCTTGTATGACTGCAAGCTCATTATGTTTCAAACTTCACTGTTTTGAAGAAAATAAGTGAAGATTATATATAGTTATACACATATATATGTGTGTATACATATTAACATTGAAGATCACCAGAGTACCTACGGAATTCACTTTATTTATCTATTTATTGAACCAGTGCTATTAAACAGCCACAATGTTTCTAGGCACTATTTTACCACCCAAAGGTAGAGAATAGAGCCCTTGCCCTTCTGGTGTTAAAATTCTTGTGGAAGCGACAATGAATAAACTATAAAATGCATAATATCATATCTGATAGTAAATAGAACTAAAAATTATGAACATATTACAGGTTAAGAGTAAGTAGTATTCTCTTCTATTTTAAATAGTGTGGTCAAGAAACATCTCTCTGATGCTGTGAGATGTACCCGGATACATGAACGAGGTGAGGGAGAGCCATAACCCCACACGGAGTTAATTAGGGCTTTAAGTCAGAAAAGTGCTTTTCATGTCCATGGGCAAGAAACAAAAATAGTCACATTTGATGATGTTGGAAAGATAACTAAGAATAAATTGCATAAGGCTTTTTAAGACAGGGAAGAATTTTATATGTTGATCTAAATGTCCTATGCATCGATCGGGTATTACTAGAATAATTGTGGGTCATGAATCACCATATAATCAGTAGTATGTAAAAATCAGCATCTAAGTTTCACTTCTATATCCAAAAGTTGGCTAGGGTCCACCAGGGCTGAGTACCCGTAGTCCCATGTAGGGGGGACTGGGTCCAATATACCCAATGCATTCCCCTGCCTCATATCATTACATTTATATTTCCTACTCTAAGCCTATCTCTGTGTAAATGTAAATTACTTAGGTGCTTGTTTTCCCCTGCATGAAAGCTATCTTGAAACAGGGATGGGACTTGACATTTTCACTGCAACATTTGAGACTAAGGGAGGGCGTGGAGCTGAGGAGGTACTTAATATGTACTTGCAGAGAGCCTTTATCCTGGAAAGGCTTCAGAATTCAAGCCGTTCCTTGCGAGGTGGATAGAGAAGTCTGATATATTTCTCTGTAATTCTCCACTCTTCAAATATGCTTATAAACTTTTTTAAAAATAGAAACCTTTCTTGTGCTTGTCTTGTGTAAACCTATCACACACATAGAGGGAAGTCAACACATAATGTCACCGAGCTCTTCACAGATGTTATCTTTTAGGCCAGGAATTGGCAAACTTCTCTCTAAAATGCCAGATAGTAAATATTTTATTCTTTGTTGTTATAACTAAGCAACTCTGTGTTTGTAGTATTAAAGCATCCATAGAAAATACATAAACAAATGGATGTGACTATATTTCACTAAAACTTGATTTGCAAAAACACGTGGAAGGCCAGGCTTGTCCCGTGAGTGCGAGGTTGTGACCTCTGTTTTGGGGACATGCATATCACTTGTTTCCGTATTACATCTATTTAGCCCTGTAGCCTCTTCTCCATCTCAGAAAGGTATTGCATCATGTAGGCATCTTAAATGAGCCCACAGATGTCTGTTTCATAGGTTTCCTCCCAGCCTCTTGTATTGATATCTGTTTTCCGATCGCTGCTTTATGTCTGCTACTATACCACTTCTCTCGTGGCCGGAGCCCATGTTAAGGGTATCAGTGCCCTGGCTGAGAGCGACATACCACAACATTCATATGGCTTGAATCCTCATGCCATAGATGCAGTGCTGTTCTTAGAACCCTTGATGTACTAATCTGTATAGTTTTCTACACACAAATGGAGAAAGTGTCCCTGTTTTGACTGCACTATGTGGTTCTTAAGCCAGTGTTGCTTATGTAACAGTGTCTCAAAGATTTCAGCCAACAAAGTGACTTCTCAGTTTCTTCTTTCAGCACCTGGTGTAGTAACTAGGCTTGGACATAGATGAGAATCTAAGCCAATGCAAAATATAAACAAACAAACAAACAAACAAACACCTGTCCTTTCGTTCCTCTTCAGTCAATTTGTTAGACGTGCTCAGAGACTGGATAATACACCAGGGAGGAAGTACAAAGTAGATGGCATTGGTGTTTACTATTGGAAGATCAACTCATGAATTATAAAAATTATGATAAATTTCAGATCTCTTACCCCAAGATCAGCCATACGTGGTTAATCAGAAATTTATTGTTTAAGCTTAAGAATTATGAGAGAGGAACGCAGGAAATGGTGGTGGTGGAAGTTTTTACTCTCCAGCAGTTGCTTATCTCAGTGGTGAACTGAGCATCCCTTGCCCCACCCTGTGTTGAACCAGTCTCTCTCAGACAATGCTCGAAGGACCAGGCTATATTCAGGGAAGCGGAAGGATCCCGTTTTGTAGGGCAAGCTCAGGGTCAGGAGGGATATATTGGGAGCCTGATAGTGGCCCAGGATCAAGCCACGTTCTTCAAAATAACCTTGCAGATACTTAAGCTGACATTGCATGTTCATATGTTTGATTCATCACTTAAGTATTGTAAGAGATTCTGAACTTGGGAAGGTGAACATGCAATTTATTAGCTTCCTTGAATCCTTTTTTTTTTTTTTAATCCAACTATAATGCTTGATGTAGTTCAAAAATGTAGTGAAAAGGAAAGGAAAAAAAATCACCATTATTAATTTATAAAGCAAATTTGGTGTTCTGGTAACTTAAAAATCACAAAACAGAACGATTGTTTAAAGTTGTGCTATTTGTACCAAAATAGAAGATAGTTTTGTTAATAATGGGCTTCATTATTTTTTTATATTATTTATATTGTTTATTAAAAATGAGTCCTAGAAGCGTCTGCATTCATTATAGAGTAACATAAGTAAATGCAAAAGATATGCTGAATAACTTTTATTGCATTACAAAAGGAAATTCTTTGTCCCAATTGATTTAATAGATTGCACTGCCTTAGGCCTAATTCATCTAGAAACTCCCTAACTGGTGAGCATTTTAATGTGTTTTCATTTTCTTAAATGTAACATGGAAAAACAAATAAGATTTAAAGTAATGAGGCATGGATTTCTTTTTTTATTTTTGTTTTTTTTGTGTGAGGTTTTTTTTTTTTTGGATAGCAGAAACCATTACATCATGAGGGTAACAAAGTATTTTAGGAATAAAGACACCTGTCAGTACGGGTGCAAAAAAGAGAGAAGCAAAGTCACTACTTGCACTAGCAGTATTTCATTTTTAGTATTATGTTCAACAGTTTATATTTTTGCTTCTTTTCATGTAGTCTCTGAATATTTTCACCATTTTTTTCTTTCCCTCATTCACGATTTTTTATTCCCTCTGCCCTTCAGGAAACCTTGGATGGTAGAAACTAGTGACATAATTGCGTGCCAAGGTCAAACTCATCGAAGCATACGCAGAGCTAAGTTTGTGGAAGCAGATGTGTTGTAGCTAGATTTCAGGTGACACTTACTGCTAGGTTTGCATTATTAATGATGCTCTTCAAATTAAATTTTGCAGTCAAGTATTCTGTTTCATGAAGGATTCCTCCTGGCAAAGAATTTCTGCATTTGATTTTAATAGAATATTCATCTCATAAAATAAATTTCTATTTATTAATCTGGTTGGGAAAAATATGTATTCCTGACAATGATCTATATTAGTAATTAATATATTGTTAAGTTCTATTAGAATTCCTAAATTTACAATAAAATAGCAACACTTCAACAAATCAGCAGAAAATACATTTGTATTTTATCCAGATATTACCAAACTTTGAAAGTCAAAAAAGAAAAATTGGAGGGCTTACAGTACTTCAAAACTATTATTCTGAAATTTAACATCGTAGACATTTGAAAGTATATGAAATTGGCCTTTGTTGGGTACTCACGCTGGCATACTTCATTCAAAAGTAGTTCTTTTGTGAAATCCAGTGACATAAACTTATTTACTTGTCATTTCATTTGATTTCCTGTTACAGCATTGAATGTATGAGATAATTAAGGCGATGCTATGGGAACATTTTTTAGAAATTTGTATTATATCCATTTGTATACATTTATTGAAAATTTAATTTTTTATATTTTGTAGCGAGGACAGAATAATTCCTAGGTCATAAGGCCTTTGTGAAGGATAGTAGAGATCCAATGTAAAATTGGATGCATTTTTGGAATGAGTGCACTTCCTTTCAGTTATAAAAGCAGGAAGTTAGGGTACAATTACAGCTTCCATGCAGTTTCAGACTGATGTCTGTCATTAAACTAGCTGCATGGAACTAAGGGTTTGAAAATGAATTCATGTTGACACACCATATCATTAACAAGGCAAGTAAGGAAACAGAGGTGATGTCATTATTACATAAGTAGCCATTCAAATGAGATTCTCTGCTTTTTTCAGAGTGGGATTCATTTTATTTTCTCTAGTAAGGTAGTTTTTGCCATCAAGGTATTGTACTGACAAAGCAGTCAATATGAATACAAATTTAGTAGGATGCTAAAATTTAAATAGAAAATATTGATCTCTAAATCCAGTTTTGCTGATTATTAATTGTATAACTCTTAATGAACTACAGCAAGTAAAAAAAATACTGAGTTTGGAGCCAAATTCCAGATTTTTCTACTTATAAGCTACATATCATCCTAACAAGTGAAACTAATATAACACTATCTCACATAATTGTTCTGAATATCGCTAAGTATATATACCACTTAACACAGTGTGTCATACTTGTACCAGATACTCTCTTAACTTTTAATAAATGATGTCATTTTTCAAAATTAAGTGGTATATGCACACATTAATTTTATAGTTAATCAATAATTATTTATGGGTCACTTATTTTTTATTTTTGTTCATTTATTCAACATTTAGTAATATGATTATAAATTCATTTGAGTAGTCCTGCATCAGAATGTAGAATGGGAACAGAAAACACAAGGGAACAGAGTCACAGTGGTTGCCTAACCGGGCTGCTAGTTCCAATTACAGAGGAAGTGTTTGGAGAACAGACTCATATGCGAAGCCCAGACACCCTTCACAGGGTGATCCCCTCTCTCCACATTATGGGACTCAGAGGGGCAGCTACAGGCCTGTCGATGGTCACGTTTGACAAATGTATCAGAGAAACACACACATATGCACACAACAAAACAAAAGAAAAAACACAGACCCAACACCAGCCACCTTCCTCCTTTTAAATATATTTCTGTTGTAACTCATCTTTGTTGGCTTATATCAGTTTCCTGGCCAGCAAATAACACTGGTAAATGCAGTGTACCAAAATTTTCCAACACAATCATTTGATTAGCAAAAAGGTATCAATTCAAGAAGATAAAATTTGTTTTTTAAGTTTAATATATATTTTTATTTTGAAAATAAAGAGTCTCTGTCTTCTTTTCATTAATATATTTTGCAATTAGTTCTTTCAACTTTATAATAGATATAAACATTTTCAATAAAATGTAAGCAAAAGAAAAATATTGCACTGATTTTTCAGTGTATGTCTCATGAAGTTTTCTGGTAGATTGGGGTTTGTGGTTGAGTGGTATGCATATCTGTGCTACTGCATGGTAAATTTTTTAAAATATATTTTTACATTTTAATGTTTTATATGTAATATTATATATTAATTTTAGAAAACTATCCCCCTTTCTTCACAACCTATTTAAATGTGGTCTTTATTCTCTTAATGTTTAACTTTTTTATTCCCTTATTTTTTCCTGCTATAAATTCAATTGTATGCATACTAATTAATAAATTTATATTTTTTAAGTTAAATTGTTCTCCATTTAATATTAAAACATTGCCAGGGGTAAGAAGATTACTTGGCATATAACTTAGAAGAGAACACTAGGAAAATTAAGACTAAATTCACCTAATGTTTAACGTCTTTTTACTAATTCGAATTCCCAAAGTTATTGCACTCTGAATTGTTGCAGAGTATATAATTTAGGTAGTGAATTCTGAGCAGAAAGAATACTGTCATTTCTTTTAGTTTTCGATTACTTTTTTATTTTGAGTTAAGACAAGGATCTTAGGGAATTCCCTGATTGTGAGTTAGGGGTAAGGTTTTTGGAAGAATTGAGGTGGTGTTTAAATGGAGAAGAACCTATATGGGCATTGAATAAAAATGAGTTCAAATGAGCGTGAGAATGCAGTTAGTTTCAGGAAGGGATTTCGTGTTTTGTTTCATATGGTTGTAAAAGTATGATTCAGTGAAAGAGGCTCCCCAAAGACTCTGGGGAGTCTTAGTACTTCTCAGGATTCCCAGGATTATATAACCAAAGTTTCATTTGCAATGAAATATGTGACCAGGGCTGCTTACATGCCCTTTGGCTCTGTTCTCCCATCAGATTTTGTTTGGGGGACTCCAGAAGGTTTAATATATCCTACAAAGATTCCAGAGAGGACCCGGGGTGCCTCTGGCTAGAAGTATATTTGGCAAAATGTTTACAGTTCATGCTGACATCTGCTATGAGTTACCGGAATATCAGGCTAAATCCCCTGCCAGATAGTAATAGTTGTTGCTCTAGATATGTGTCAATCCCTAGAGATCTGCTGCTGATGATGCAAACCTGGGGATTTTGACAGTTCTCTACCTGCAGCTCTGAGTGCTCCAGCTGTGTCTGGGCACATCTGTGAGATACCAGGATGCTGAGAAAAGCGGGAAGAAGGAAGGACAGTGGTATGTTCGCATCGGTAATGCTCTTTCATTACTAGATGAACTGATTATTTCCTGTGCTGTTATGCAACATCTTGGTAAAGGTGTTTTCTGAATTACAGACTGATGCTTTATTATAAAGTCTTTCATTATGAACAAATGTAAAAAAGATATTTGGAATGTATTTTATAGAATATATTCTGGATGATGAGCCACTCAGTTGATGACAAAAAACACACCGTCTCATTCCTTATTTTGGCATTGGCTTATGAACAACCAACACTTTAATATTAACAGTAGCATATATAGAGTGTTTATTACATATACATTTGTAAATACACATGTTAAAATATACCATAAACTTAAGCATATATTAGGTGCAGTCATAAAATAAATTTTAAGTAAAAGAGAAAATTCAATATTATTAATTTAGCTAACAGTGTTCTTTTCGGTTAGAGCATTATTGAACAATTATGAGAGTATTTAAATAGGCACCAAATTTTATATATTACTCTGTAAATGGTATCGTAACTGTAAGATAAATTTCATAGTAAAAGATACGTATGCTCTTTCAACATATTTTATATATTTATGCTTTAATTGCTTTCCAGACATAAGAAAAATTAATTTATAAACATTTCTGGTCTAATTTCTGGCAACTGTTCCTGAATTAATTATAGTAAGACAAGTTCTTAGTAGAATCAACCGTGAGTTGGCATCATACAAATAATTAGTTTTTATAAGTTTACTCATAACTTCAGCAAATGAACCAGACATCACAGCTTTTAATGTGTCCAACCTATGCCACGTGTCTTTGACTTACAACGAGACCCGTGCATATGCCATAGACTCAGCCTCTCTATATCTGTGATTAAGAACAGGGGCCAGGGTTTACCCTGGCCTTGTTTACGTTCCCACCTCTTTCAAGCCAGCAGAAAAATTTCAACCAGGCAATTCTGCATGTCTAGATAAACAATTGCATTGTTTTATATAGATGCATTAATTTGCTAGGGCTGCCATAGTAAAATGTCACAAACTGGGTGGCTTAAACAACAGAATTTTATTTTCTCACAGTTCTGGAGGTTGGGTGTCCCAAACCCACATGTTGACAGGTTTAGTTTCTCCTGAGGTCTCTCGATTTAACTTGCAGGCTGCTGTCTTCCCATTGTGACCTCACATGGCCTTTCCTCTGTATATGCATACGGGATGTCACTCTCTTTTCTTAGTTCTAAGTCAATTGGCTTAGGGCCCCACACTTATAAACTCATTAAATTTTTTATCTCTTAAAAGGCCCTATCTCTAACTATAGTCATATGGGTTTGGGGGCTTCAACATGTGAATAGGGTGGCACAATTTCTTCCTTAGTACAGTAGATTATGACTCTGTCAATATATTCAGCATCAAGAATATTTCCTGAACATAATGTTTTGCTAACTTATCACTGGGCTCACTGGATGTGAGTTTCTGTATTCCATGTAACTTTCTAAGCATATTAGGTAAGCAGGTATTTGTTACACATTTCACAGAAGCTTCCAAGTTTTTATATATAATATAAAATGCCTGAAAAGTGATGAAAGCTTTTATAGATTTCCAAAGTGAAAAATAAACACAAGGCTAAATAACTTGGATTTTGTATCTCAATATGGAACTGAATATACACCTATTTGCCAACTGAAATTCCTCCCTACTACTCACCATCTTGGAAATCAAATGACTGGAAAGGGTCTGGATTTGCTCTATAATAAACCTCATGAAAGTGTGTGGACAAAAAAGGTTAAATACTCAGAGTCTATGTGATTAATATGTAAAATGTTTTCATGAGAAAGCCCAGTGCCCAGATAGTCTTCTGTCTCATGACTATACATCTGTGAGCCAATTATCTGTGGGTTTTATCTATTTCTCTCAGGTGTACCCACAGTGTTTATTACCTTGGTTGTAATGAAACACAGTAGACTTGAATATGATAATACTGCAGAAATTGCCCTGTTATTTAGTTTAAATACAGTATTTAGGTGAAGATCTACATTATACCTAAAAGACGAGTGTGTAATCTAATATATCAAACAGTTAGCAAAGCACTGTTTGAAGAGAACAGGAATGAAGTTTGAGTGGGTTGGAGGATGTAAAGCCCTGCCAGCCATTTTCTCTCCTACTTCATTCCCTTTATCAACTGCAAAGACCTGATGACTCAGACTTCTCACCCCTCTGAGTAGTAAAATGTGAAAACCATGGTCTTATTTAATATCACATAAAGTATCTATTTCCAATCTCAATATCCCTTACCTGCATTTATATAAAAACTAGTAGGGTTTTTTTTTTTCCATAAAAGAACTCATTACCACCTGAAAAGGCATAGTCTCTTATTTTATTATTTGATTGGTTAGAAAATGCATGGGATTAAGCCTCGACTTGTACCCACGTAATTTTTCATCATACTTATTCCATCTTCTCAAGCAATTATAGAATTAATATAATGATGGTGCTCTTTGGCATTGTTTTAAATATTTGAAAATATCATTTTCTCTCTTCGTAAACCCATGTACCACTTTTATTAGTTTCAAGAAAAATGTTTTTAGTTCTCTGTTTCTGAATAGACTTTAGAAGTGTAGTCATGTTGGCCTTACTTTCTCTGTTTCTGAATCTATTTCATTAAAGATCTCAATCAGGCTGTTATTAATCATATTTGGTAAACTGACCCTGGGTTTTGTTACACTTTGGTTAATTTGGTATATACCATCAGTCAAAATAATGTGGGACACATACATATGCTTTATCTTTCTCTATGAACCAAGCATCATAACACAACTTAATTGTAGGATACTAATGTAGTTGAAGAATATTTCCTAATCTAGTATGAATTCATGGCAATCAAATTGGGATATTCCCAATACTTTCCTCAAAAAGTTATCACTTTTTCATTAAGGTTTACAACATTTCTTTGGTCATTCATGTACATTGTTTTTTAAAATATACTTTTATTTTGTACCGTATCTTCTGTTTCTTTAAAATACAAAATTGAAGTAATTTCATTTGTGAAAATACAAAATTGAAGTAATTTCATTTGACGATAAATGAGAACTTTATATATGTCATACGCAAATACTCTGTTCTTTCTTCTCTCTGCAAAATCAAGGATGTAATTTGTGTGCCAAACAACATGATCGATCCTTTCTGACTGTGGTCTTGTCTGAGTTAATAAATCAAAACACAGCTACCACCTCCAAATGTTCAGCTCTGACCCTACAATTAGCTTTCTACTGACTCTGGCTCCTTATTATCAGCACAAACCTCTACTTTGAGCTACCCCATAATCAGGCAGAAAATACAGTGTCATGTGCTGAAATATCCTGGCTGATAGGACATTTGCTAATCACTGATCTATCACATCCCCTGGATGGATCTCATGCTCTTGCTCAGATAAGAGGATCGCCAGCTCTACTTCCCATGACATTGACACTCTTGTGGTATCTGACATTTGAATACAGAAAAATAAAAGTTTTTACAGCTTTTTTCAGTGGCACCAGGCTGAATCCTACATGCAAAATGCTTGATTGTCTCTCTTAATTATTAATAAAATTTTTCATGTGTTAAACAATTGTGAAGGTTCTTCAGACCATTGCATAAAATATGTTTATTATGAAAAAATAAAAAACAGAACTCAAAGCTCTCCAGATGAAGCAGAGAAAAATATTATTCTTTTGCATTTATTGATATTTGTCTTGACTATTGTCTTCAAAATCTGTATCTTTATAAAAATATTTCCCAACTATTTCAATATTTCCATCATTACTCAAATACATTTTACCTATGTACATATATAAAAATTTGAAACAATTATAATCTCTATATTTGGATTTTGGCAATATATATGACCCAGATGCAATAATTCTCTATAAGAATTCAAAACAAGGAACTTCAGTTAAGAGGTTGTATGGGTAACCACATCTCACCTTCTTGCATAATCTCATCAAAATTACAACTAAACTATAAAACAACCATCATTCAGAACCATCAGAAATTGAGTTAATGGAATTCCTACAACTACAGAGTTAAAGAAGAAACCACATTAAGACTGGGTAGGAGGGGCAGAGACAAGGAACAGGTTGGTCCCACATCCACTTGTGGTAGATAAAAATTGGGAAGGATATTCAGGAGTGAGGTGTTCTAGCCCTATACCACGCCCCTCCCCAGCCCAGGGTTCCAGTACCAGGAAGATAATTCTCCATAACTTCAGGCAGTAAAACCTGGTGAGGATTGAGACTGTGGAAGACTTTTGGAATCCCAGGCAGCTCCTCTTACAGGGCCCATGCACTGGTTTACTCAGGTTCACTTTCTCTGAGCTCCAACACTAGACAACTGATTGAAAGGCATCAGAGACATGCGGGGAAGAACCGAATTGTCTGAAAACAGAGGGAGAGTTGGGGTCAACTTCCTCTTAGACTGAAATGCTGGCAGAGGTCATTCTTTTGTGAGCCCTCTCTCCACAGAACCAGTTAACAGCTGGGAGGTGGGCGTCATATCTGAGACTCCATCAACCTACCTCACACTGTTGCCCCACCCTGATGATTCCCTGAGACCCTGCTCCACCTAATTTTTAGATCCACCCAAGCTGTTTCCAGTGGCTTTTCCATATGAACAGCTTTTTCTTGGCCTATGTTTCAGATTTTCTTAAATTCTCTAAAACAAGTAGCATCAGGCTTCAGTGAGCCCTGTACTTAATACCTCTCTCTAAGTTGCCCCAGACCCAGCTAGCAGCAGTCAGACTTGGTTTACAGCTTGTCCTCTCTGGAGCACCTCCAAGCCCAGCACCAGTAGCAGCCATCTGCAGATCACTTGGGAGCTTATGCTACATGACCCTGCACAGAACACAGGCAGTGGCTTAAATGTGCCAAGTACAATTAAGACTCAACTATAACAAAACAGTGTATATAGCCTAACAGTGTGTATACCTTGAGTTTCCAGCTTGGGTGATAGGGGAGGGTGGGCCAGTGGGCCCTACAGGACACCAACTACATTAAGCCATTCTATCAAGCCTGGGGGACATAGCAACTCTATCTAATGCATAAAAACAAACACAGGGAGGCTGCCAAAATGAGGAGACAAAGCGACATGGTCCAAATGAAAGAACACAACAAAACTCCAGAAAAATAATTAAATAAAATGGAGAAAAGTAACCTATCAAACTCAGAGTTCAAAACACTGATTATTAGGATGCTCTAAGAACTCAGTGAGGACTTTAACAGCATAAAAAAGATCTAGTCAAAAACAAAAGACACTAGTTGAAATAAAGAACAATTTACAGGGAATCAACAGGAGAGTGGATAAGCTGAGAATCAAATCCGTGATTTGGAGCATAAGGAAGCAAAAAACAACCAGTCAGAAGAGTAAAAAGAAAAAAGAATCAAAAAAAGAAAAAAAGAAAAGAAAAGAAAAGAAAAAAGAAAAATGAGGATATTGTAAGGAGTCTCTGGGAAAACTTTAAGCATACCAACATTTGCATCATAGGGATGCAGAAAAAACAGAAAGAACCAGAAATTAGAAAACTATTTGAAAAAATAATAAAAGAAAACTCTAACTTGGCAAAGGAAATAGACATACAAGTCCCAGAAGAAGAGAGAGTCCCAAACAAAGTGGACCCAGGAGGTCCACTCCAAGACATGGACAATGAGGTAACTGTTTACTGGATGAAAAAATAAAGGAATGCTTGAGAGTCTTCATGGGTAAAGAAACAACTCTTATCAAGAGAATATTTTTTAGTGGCCAGCTCTAATGCATAGAATGTCCCTCATCATTCCTATTTCACATCTGTCCACAGTTTCCTTCTAGTGTTTGTGTCAGCCCTCCGGGGTAATACAGAACAGGCCTGCTTCATCTCCCACAATGGCAGCCTTTCAAATATTGACAGTCAATTCTCATGGCCTCTGAGTGTTCACTGTCTAAGACATATTCTCAGTTCTATAAAATGTTCCTTAGTGCCACAGTGGGAGCCTCTTCAGCATCTTCGGTGCTCTCTACTGAAAATATGTTGATGATTAAGGGACTTTATACTGGGCCATGTCCTGAACTGAACACAGCATACCCAGTATAGTTTAGTAAATGCAGAGTAGCAGAGGATTAATAATTGATTGTGTAGTACTTTAAAGGAATGTATGCATTTCTTCTTTCACTGGAATATATTATCATGCTTACAATCAAAAGGCTATACACGAATACATACTAATGTCATATTTGCTTCTCCTAATCTGCTTTAGGGAAATTCCTTGGTATTAAAATGTCATATGCTTTTATTATTTGAATTTACTTTTCTATACATTATTACTTTGACAAAAATAAGCTAGAGACTTAAAAATATCCAATACTAGTATGATTTCAAGCAGCATTTTCACATATTGGTATTAATAAATACTTGAGAGACAGTAAAGTTGAAATGCAATAGTAGGCATAAAACTAATAATATTATTTAACCCTATAACACATATTTTTGGATTTTATACTAAGAAAATGCTTCTAAGAGTAAGAAAATCTATAAATTGAAATTTTTGAAGCACTCAAAAAATCCGATCATATACCTTTATATAAGGCTATTATTTCATTTTAAATGGTTGTTTATGAGAGCTAATTACATACTAGATAATTATTTAGAGTGAGGCAAAGATGACATCACAGTGTTGAGTCATTTGGAGTGGAAAGTAGGGAATATATTCAGCCTCTGTTTTGAGGCAGAAAGTCTCTGTGCATTCATTGCAGAGAGCCTCCAATGGAGCCTTTTCTGTGGAAGTGTACTGTTGTAGTTCAGGAAAACTATACTTCTGCCATATATTTGGTCTTTGGAAAGCTTTGTAATTGATTATGATAACCAGTGTTTCCTTAGCCAGCAGTGGTATTCTTTTATACTTGTCCAGCTTCAATGAGTTATGATAGACAAAACTATAAGATATTAATGTGTGCATTATGGTGATTTGATATATGTCTACATTGTGGAAAGATAACTTTTAACTTAATGAATATATTATTCAGTTCACATACTTAACATATTTTTAGTGAACACTTAAATTCTACTCTCTTAGCAAATTTCGATTATACAGTACAGTGTTATCAACTCTAATCTCCATGTTATACATTAATTAGATCCTTAGACTTTATTTTATAGTTGAAAGTTTTACCCTTTTACTGACCTATGTTTGTTTATCTCAACCTCAGCCTCTGGTAACCACTTTTCTACTCTATGTTTCTGTGACTGACATTTTTTTTTTATGATTTATGCAATATGAGTCTTTCTCTGGCTTATTTCATTTAGGACAATTTCCTCAAGTCCCAATTTTGTTGTTGCAAATGGCAAGATGTCTTTCTTTGTCATGGTTAAATAATATTCTTATTTGTGCACATATACATATATACAAATGTAAATTATGAATATGAAACATAAAATATATACAAAGATTTTTATGTATATATTATACATATTATTATGTATGAATGTTATATATATATCGTGTTTATTATCCATTCATCTATTTAGACAGACACATAGGTTGTATCTATATCCTGGTTATTGTGGATAATATTGTAATAAACATGGAAATGGAGATATCTCTTCAATAACCTGTTTTTATTTCCTTTAGATACATGCTCAGAAGTGGGGTTTCTGGATCATAAGGTAGATTTATTTTTAATTTTTTGAGGAAATCTCATACTGTTTTCCATAGTGGGTATATCAGATTACATTCCCAACAACAGTGTACGTGGTTTCCTAGTCTCTATGTCCTCATCAGCACTTACTTTTTGTCTTTTTTATCACAGCCATTACAACAAATATAGGGTTTTATTTCATTGTGGGTTTGATCTGTGATGGCATTTGGTTTCGATTAGTGATGTTCAGTAACTTTTCATGAACTAATTGTTCACTTGTTTGACTCTGAGAATATCCAGTTTTTTGCTATTGAGATGTGTGATTCTATATATATATATATATATATATATATATATATACACACACACACACACTATATATCACACTGTATATATGTATATATACACATATGTACATATACACATGTATATATGTATATGTACATATGTGTATATATACACATTTTATATGTGTATATATATATATATAATTAACTTTATAATGTGGCAACTCATGCTTGTTCTTTTTGTAGAGTATATCCATATTTAATAAGCTTACCCCAATTGATGAGACTAAGGCATGTATATAGATATTAAAGCAACAAAAGTTATACTACAAAAGGTTATTTTTGTATTGCATACATATATTTTAATTGAAATAAAGTATATACTTCATGAATATTGTATTTGCTTTCATAAAGTTATAAATTCCATATCCTTACTAAAATAGTCCTTTATCCAAACCATTATTTTTTAATCCATATGTTTCAGAGACAATTTTTATGGTACTATACAAATAAATCATACTATCAAATGTTTTTTGTTGCAAATTGGTTGTTTTTTTTCATTTGAATATATTAATGCTGGCCCCTTTTTTTACAAACTTGTTTTGAGGAGCAAACTTTTATGTTAGTGGAAATAATCTCAGAAGACATGAAGACTAAGAGAGGTCTTTGAAGAAAATATTAGATTTTGAAAATTGATACTTCTGTAAATACAACATGGGCACCTTAATTTTTTCCTTTTTTGAAACAAGGATAATGTTTTACTTTAGCTATAAAAACCTATTGGCTATTATTATTCATCCCACTACAGTAAATATCCTGTGTCTCATCCACTGAAAAGTAGCTGCATTAAAGTGTTTCCTTATTGTGTGTGATAAAGAGAAAACAACATCATAAAATAACTCCTAATCCTAGCACAGATTTCTCAGATGTATCTCTAATCTTAAAGAAGTTTGTGGAAAGCACAGTTGGTCTATTCAATAAGCAAATAATTGGCCACCACCCGCAGCCCATACATACTCACACTCCCTGCCTTTTTCTTCCTAACTCAAACACATGGCGAGGAAGGCAGAAAACTACTGTTCTTATTTCTATATGGCTTTTGGAAGTCATTCCTCATGGTGTGGGTGTTATACACAGGTAGTTTATGTGACTATGTATACTTCTTGTGTTCAAGTTTTATTGTGTCCTGGGTTTATTTATTTTTTTAACCCTCCTTAAATTGTGAAACCATTCTCTAATGGAAAGCAGTGGAACACAATTGATTTGTTCAATAAACATTGTAAGTGTAAACAGTAGGTCACACTAGCAAATGTTAGTGTGTATAACTCAGTGCCATTGCTCTATAATGGCTGATATCTGGAGTTCAATTCTGTGTCCAGAAATTTGGGGGAACTATATATATACTGTACAATGACCATATTTTTGACAATGAATGATTAAATAAAGCATATTCTTTGATAATTTGGCTTTTCAGGGGATGATGAATTTATAAGAACCAACCCTAATACAGAGTGATTTTTAAATACCATTATTGTCAGAGATACACAGAAGTGGGAAGTACCTATGCTATTATAATTGATGAACCTTGTTCAGGAATTGCTCCAAACACAAAATGAGAAAGTGTATGGTTTTACTGTAATTGGGAACTAGGCATAATTTAATGATTTAATGGCAATGAGTCTACCTAATGCTCCTTGATTGTCTCAGCAAGTCAAGATAGTCCTTTTATGGATAATGTTGATTCCACATTACACACTCTCTGTTGAACCTCAGTCCCTGCATGGATGGCTATCTTAAGTCTTTATTCATTCTAATACTGTTGCTCTCTTGGCTTCCTCTAATCCCAGATTCACAAGCTGAATCATCTAACTCTGTTATACAATTAACAGAAACTTTCTGTTCAATAAAAAGTTCTGTAAATTGTGATAGATGTTCCTAATGACAATTGGGGTCTTTTTGAATATACCGATAGTGTCATTTTCTTATGCTATTTATTCCCATATCCGTCCTTTTATTTTAGCACTAAACTGTGCCTTGATGCCTCCTCCACCTTTCAGGAGTTGTTTAATTGCACTACCATCTGTGGTTAATCACCTCGCTCTATAAGACTTCATTCCAACATCTGAACTGCACACCATCTTACTCTGTTTCCATGACTTGCTCTGATCATTCGCTAATGAACAATTTTTTATTTTCAGACCTGGCCATTCCACAGGGTACAAAAGGAGAAGCAAGATTCATAGCTGTGAATACTGCCAATGCTAGAAAAAACTAGATTGAAAAGATTTAGGCGGTTCTGGCTGTCACGTTGTCAGTACAGAAGAATCATTTATAATTTCTTAATTTTCTTTTGAAGAATTTGATAAATGATAAGATTTTGTGCTGAGTTATGTTTATCATATTAAATATGCTCATCAGTTCCTTCCTTTTGGTAAAATGTTTTAAAATTTAGTAATAAGAGATAACAGTCAGAATATGAGCAATTTAATAACATGTATCTTTTGCCTGATGTCACCTCCAAAATAAGATTGGGGCATCAAAATATATTGTTAAAAATAATAAAAGCATTACATCCTTCAAACTCAAGAGGAAGTCAAGAAATACATTACTAGAACCTGTGTGCCATAAGTGTTCACAATAACATATTTGAAAATAGAATATTGTCTATGTCAAAGTAATCATTTTACTCCTCTATTGATTGTGAAAAGGGAATGTCTAAACTTAAGCTAATCTTAGAGGGAAATCAATAAATCCATTTATATTTAATTTCACAAATAAAAAGAATTGGTAAAAGTAGGTGGAAGCTCATCGCTATGACCTCACTACATGACAACTGTTTTATCTAGAAATGAATATCTTATTCCCTTTAATTCATATGCTTCCCAGAAGTCTCTATATTTCCTAGAATGTACATTAAAGCTCTCAAGTATACCAACAATGACCTTTAAGCACGGCAAATTTTGATCAAGTTTTACTTTTGCAAGTCTGAGAAAATAATTTGTCCAAAATAATTATTTCATCTGATACAATTTTGTTCTGAAATAAAATGAGAAAATCTAAATTAAAGAGAAAAGAGAAGTGAATGATTATCAGATTTTCTAGTGTCTTTTGCCAGCCTCCAACTAGAAGAGAACGAGACTTTATATGCACTGGGAAAGGATCCCAGACACATGAACACCAGACAAGAAAAATATTGTCAGAGGGAAGTGGGTGGGAAGCTGGGTGAAAAAGGTGAAGGGATTAAGAAGTACAAGTTGGCAGTTATAGAGCGGTTGCAGAGATGTAGATGACAGCAGAAGAAATATTGTCAATAAGATCCAGGTAACTGTGTGTGGGGGCAGGGAAGTACTTGAAGCAGTGGGGAGGTCACTGTGTAAAGTACATGATGTTCTAACCACGTTGCTGTACACCTAAAACTAATACAGATTAACACTGACTGTCAACTGTGAAAATAAACTGACAATAAAAAAATATTTAAAAAACATCGCCCTGATTTAGACTGAATGTTTGTGTCCCTCTCAGAATCTGAAGGTTGAAACTTAACCCTCAATGTGATAATGTTGGCATTGGGGTC
The DNA here is from genome assembly GCA_004026545.1 of Mormoops blainvillei. Classification (NCBI taxonomy): domain Eukaryota; kingdom Metazoa; phylum Chordata; class Mammalia; order Chiroptera; family Mormoopidae; genus Mormoops; species Mormoops blainvillei. The sequence goes on along the minus strand of PVJD01012753.1, from coordinate 13,973 downwards.
TATGGAAAGTAATTAGAGTTAGAGGAGTTCATGATTGTGAAGGCCCCATGATCATGCCCTTATAAGGAGATGAAAAGATGAAAGCTCTGTCTCTCTCTGCTCTGTGGTAACACAGTGGATAGATACCCATTTGCAAATCAGGATGAGGATTCACACAATACACCAAATCTTCCAGCACATTGCTCTTGGGTTCCCCAGCCTCCAGAACTGTGAGACATATATTTGTCTGTGGTATAGCAACACCAGTCTGTGGTATAATATTAGCTGACTAACACAATCCCTTTCTATTAAATAAAAATGTACTACTACTATTATTTGCTCATATTATTTTTATAAATAGCATACCTATTCTGCAATTATTGAACTAACAATTGACTTTGTTCCCTATCCTTTGTATCCAGCCATTCAAATAAAATTTGGAATCTTGAAATTCTTCATCATCCTGTACTATAGTACACACTCAAGGCTTCAAGAAACACAGAGCAAGTAAAATTTTCTACATATTCTTCCTCTCTCCATTCATACTAAAAAAAAAGAAATCTTATTTCTTTCTCTCCCTAGGTTAGAGAATGCAATTTTCCACTCTTCCCTACTCAGGTCTTATAGGATACTCTTCATTAGTCAAATGCATGAACTTTTCAGCTCTATCTTTTCAGCTCTAAAAATAATAATATATTATTTTTTAAAAATGAACAAAATCTATCATTCTTTCCATTTTCTAGTACCCATGAAAATCGAACATCTGCCACCCCTTTCTTTTGCAAATTAGAAGTTATTTCATCCACTGTTCTCATGTATAAAGTGGTCCTTACCTTTTATTTTTCCACTTCCTTATCTCTGAGAAGATTTTTTCAGTATCATTTAACTCTTATTTACTGGTCAATAATAATGAACTAGAGACTCTACTGGAAGATAGGAATCCACAGGCATCAAAACAAAAGTGGGTTTGCTTCTGTGAGGTATACATTTGGAGTTGAGAAGGAAAGACACACGAAAAGCCAGCTTCCTAACAAACATAAAGGTAATGCTTAAAAAAAGAGTCAAAAAACAATCAGGAAGGAGAATTGGGTTGGGTTCCTAACCTACAATAATGAAAGAGGCTTCCTTTTTAGTTAAAGATTTTCAATATGGTGGCACTAAATCAGATATTTCTTCACTTCATTTTGTAATAGTTCATTTAATTATATTTTTTTCTATTGTCATTTATCCCCCATACCCTCTTCCAGCTCCACCACCCCACATTGTTGTCCACGTCCATGAGTTCTTTCAATTTTTTTTTGCATGCTATCTCTTTGCATATCTTTTTGCCTATTTTCTACATAATGGTAATAAGCAAGCTATTCCCTTTTTTTAAGCAAAAAGGAAATTTATTATTTATTTATTTATTTATTTCCCATTATCACTTATACCTCCGTGCTTTCTTCCATCTCCAACCATCCCAGCCCCCAATTACAGTCTTCTTGTCCCTGCTTGTGAGTTTGTTTGTTTGTTTTCCATTTTTGCTAGATCCTTCCCCCCTCTCCCAAACCCTTTCAGAGTTGTCAGCCTGCTCCCTATCCATGAGTCTGTCTCCATTTTGCTTGTTCTTCATAGAGAAAGAACTAGACATGAAATAAAAATAAATCAAATAGAGCAAAGAGATTATATTAGGGGTCAGAAAAATTGAGTGTTAATTAGTCTTAGATCTGGCGCTGATATACTGATTTGTGCACACCATATCACCTCTTACCTTTGTTTTTTAATTTGTTAGACAAGGAAAGTGGTCTAGGTTAGTGTTTCCAAATTGTGCTTCAAAAAACCCTAAGTTTTGGGGTTGCATGATGTTTTATTTGGGTGATAGTGGAAGATGATCAGTTAACTCCACACTCCTTCAATACTCATTAGACCTGTTCTGTTTATTGTTATTATATACCTAGGAGTTATACACACATTTAATTTGAAATTTTTAAAGATATAAAGTAAAATATTACTCTTTAGACTACTTTAAATTCTAATATTCCATGATGTTATAATATACAGTGTGAAAAGTTTATGGTTAAAATTTACCTTTGCTTTTGTTTTCTACATAATACTCACTACATTCCTTTACTTTCTTCTCATACTGATCTAATATGAAAGGACCTGTTTTTAGCATACAGTGCTTCAAAAGTGTGCTACAAACTCTATGAAAAGTACCAGCAACATGCTTTTCTTTTCTTGAAGAAAAACCTAAGCTTACACTCCCAGAGATGACACAAAGAGATGTATCTGGAAATAATTCTTCAATATTGAGGCAAGGAAGAGATTTCCCAGCCTTGACAATATAGGCCATGTATAATACAGATCAAGGATTCAATATAGGGTTTGAAGACTGAGGAGTATAAAACAAACAAGAAAGAAAAAGGAAGTAGAAATTTTTGACTGTCAAAATGATACTGAATCTATACGTTAAGAAAGGACATTTGAGGAATTCTAAATGTATTCTTGATAACCTACAGGAAAGACTGTATTCTTCTGATAACAGACTATACCTGTATGTCCTTCCAGATATGGTGAGGGCACAAAGAAGAAGTACACATTTGTACATTCCAATGTGCTATGATAAGTAGCATGGTACAGCTATTAGAAAAATACTTTAATTCCACCCTCAAAAGCTAATCATCTAGAGCTGTACTATATAAACCAATAGCTGACACCGATATTTAAAATTAAATTAACTAAAATAATAAAACTAATAATTTGGTTGTATGGTTATACTATGCTACTCTGTCAAGGGCTCAACAAGGATATGTAATTAGTGACTACTGTTTTGGACAGGTCAGATTATAGAATATTTCTATTACTTCAGAAAGTCTGATTGAGACTTTCAATGCAAGGAATTAAAAGGTAATACAGAAATAAAATTCAAAATTGCAGTTATAATTAATACATTGAAATATAAACATAGGAAATTTTGGGAATGCAGTAACCATTCCAGATGAATTTAATCTGTTACTAGTATGAGTATGTGAGAGTAATGTTTTAAAAGAAACCTTCCTTGGAAAAATTATGTTCAAGATAAAACTTTTAAAATTACTGATTGTATAAGGTTGGAGGATAAAGATTAAATAGAATTAGTAAACATGTGATTCTATAGTTACTAGAGTCAACCGAGTAAGTATAAGAGAAGAGCAAGAAATACTCCCAATTGCATTGGGTAATATTGTGTTAACTTCAAGCGTTTTAAAGTTTTCCATAAAGTACTAGACTGCCTATAAAGATTTTACATAAAGTAGTGTCAGAAACAGTATTACAATTTTAGAGATATAGCTGGCAATAGAGAATAAATGAAGATGGGTGACTCTGGAGATTATATAGAAGTTAATTGCTCTACTCCATCGGAAAACTAATGGCCATTTGGTCAAAGATGATGAAAACTCTGGGTGGAGGATTAATGTGAATGCCCAGCAAGTATCGGAAATTGGGATTTGGGAGACAAGGAGGCAGAACTGCCCAGCTGATTAATAGGCTCATGAGCATTTTAGGACACTGTTTTAGAATGGTATGTTACGCAGAAGTAGTTAACCGATTCAGTGATATTGAAATAGGAAAAAAATAGATGCAGACCAGTTTTTTAAAGAGAAGATGAAGAAAAATTTTTAACACCTTTTCCCTAAGTTTGACATTTCATGAGACATTGAAATAAATATGTCTTATGCAATAGTTGGGTATAAGTTTTATAGGTTGGTAGAAAGGGGTATGGCTAAAATATACATTTGAGAGACAGCTGTATGTAGAAACTAATTGAAACCCTGGGAGGAAAATGTGATTTCCTAGGGAGAAAATGTAGCATGAGAAGAGAGGCATGAAAGTAAAAAGTCCTGAGTAACTTAGTAGAAACTACGCTGTATTTCCAGGAAGGTCAATACACTTTAGAAAGCAGGCTTACCTGAAGAAACTGTGTTTCCATGGAAATATTCATATACCTATATCTATTCAGATGAAGAAAGAAGTCTGAACTTATATATATAACAGGAAATAAAAAGAGAAACTCAACTGAGATTCTTCAGGAAAATTCTTATCAATGTCAAATTTATAGTGTATTATTCAACAAATGCTAAATGTTGCTAATTTCTGATCTCAAAAATCATTTAAAATTGTGACAAAAATATAACTTCAGTTTTTCAAGGGAAAGAAATCAACAGCTTTTATTTTAGCTTTGAATATTTTTTCATTTCACTCTGATTCTTTTGACCTTTTTAGCAACCAAAAATTCACTCACAGATGATTAATTTAACCAAAAGCTAACTATGATCTCTGCTTTAATATTTGTTAATAACACTTTCACTCTGCTTCTGTGCAAGTTGGAAACCTTAGAGGTGACTCTTTTGCTGAAATTTATCTTAAAAAATTAAAAAGAAAACTATTATAGGTGATTTTGCACAGTAAAAGACAATGAAGTATTATTAGTTAAAGTCTTAAATATTCTTAATATCTGAAGTCTCAAAATATGTATTATGGAAAGGTAAAATAAAAATCAAATGTATGTGTTTTATTTATGTAGAAATTTAAGATGTATAGAAAATAGGCGACATAGGTGAATACATCCTTATCTTTACATAACTTCAATTGTTCTACAGTAAATAGGGGAACCACTTTAAACACAAAAGAGAGTAACTACAAAACAGACAATTTTATGTCAGTTTCATAGGATAAAATCCACAAAACCAGGAACACTACCAAATTATTTTTTGAATAAAGTATAGTAAAAATAAAAAAGTAATAATTAAATAAGTCAATCGATTCAAAATGGTAGTTCTATAGAGCAGTTCCTGGGGTCAACATGGAGCAAGAGCAAATGCTAGGAAGGTCCCAGTGATGACCTCCTCCATGACCCTTCTCTGAGGTGCAGTGTTCTTTAGCACATTCTCTCTCTATCCAAATTTCACACTCAGTTTAAACTGAACTCTGCCAAGGTATGAGGAACAGCGGAGTCTCCACTTTAGTCCCACCGACTGGGCTCTCTTCACACCTGGCAATGCTTCTGGCGTTATCATCTGGGGCCCTGTTTTCCAGGCCTGCTTATCAGAGTCCAACTCGTTCTTCAGTGTTCAACTCCAGTTATCTTACCTTTTGAAGTCTAGGTAAATTATTTCTTCCTCTCTATACCATAGTACACTTTATTAAATATTAAGTTTTCAAATATAGCAAATGCTGTTTATTCACCAAATACTGATAGGGAGACTACTCTGGATGAACAATTGGACAGATTTCTTGATATAAAGCTAAATTCAACTCTAGAAATAACGCTCTACGATCATATCCAGATCCTGCTATAATAAAGTTACAAACAATGATTATCTAAGTCACAGAGGAGAGAACAACGAACTTCTAGGTCTTGAGTCAGTTGTTGTGATGGTGTTCGAAAAAGAGATGACAAGCTAATTAAATGTTTAAATATGTATAAGAGGGTTTTCTTTTTGTTCTGAAGTTACATGACAAATGGTGAAAATCATTAAGCGTGCTTAAATTTAGTAAACACAGTGTCCAAAAACATTGTCTGTTAACCTATCTCAGATCCAGTTTTGATTTCTTGTACATCCTCTCCTATGTTTCAGGGACTGAAAGTGTTGAAAGCTTAGTTTATTTCAAAGGAGATACACAGGCGAATTCACCAGTTTTGAATAGGTTTCTTGCTCCTTGGACAGAAAGGCATTCCAGGGTTAGCAGGAAGCCTATGCAAAATTTCGAATGGTCTCCAGGCATTCTCACTGGCAGCATTTAGATCAGTGTTTTTAATGGTTGAGGTAATTGGTGGCAGTTTTATGTAATTCTGTCACTTTCTAATTTTAATTAATTTCTAGTTAATTATTTTAATTAATTCCTAATTACAATTTATGGAGGCTGCTGTTGTCCCAACATGTTAATTTATTTATATATTTTTAATTTCCTGTATTAAATAGCTTCTAACTTAAAGTGTGTTGAATGCTTACTTTCTAATTTTATGAACGAACTTTAATGATATAAGCATGGAGGCATAAAAATGTAGTGTGTTCTTTTAACTGTAAGAAATTTCTTTTGAGGGAGCCATGAGCTTTTCAAGAAAGACGGTAATAACTAAGTCTTGGATAAAGTGTACTGAGAGTGTAGATGATGAGAATTTATATAACATAATAAAGGTCCTGAATTTTAGCCTGAAATTTATAGGAAACTTCCATAAAACTTAATTATAATAGGGCAGGATTTATCTAGGTTGAGAGACGAGTTTGGCAAGAGTGTGGAAAATGAGTTTGTTCTTGACCTGTAATTAAAACATATTTTACTGATAGTATATTCTTTAAGGATGAAAAAAACCCTTCTTATTTACATACATATCAAGATACAGCGGTTCTTTCTTTTATTGCAATTCACTTTATTGTGTTGTGCAGATACTGTGTTTTGCAGATAACGTGTTTTTCTGTTTGAAGGTTTGTGGCCACCCTGTGCCAAGAAAATCTATTGGTGCCATTTTTCCCATATGCTTAGATGATGATGAGCATTTTTTTAGTAATAAAATGTTTTAATTAATATATAAATTTTGATATAATTCTGTTGCTCACTCATGCTAAAATATAAGCATGAGAAACATATGTCTTACGGAATTTATAAATCGTTTGTATGTGCTTACATTCATATATGTGAAATTTATGAAAACGTGTGATACTGATGACTTGATATCTACAAGAGAATAGAGGTTCAGGGAATAAAAGTTCATAACTAAAATCTTGGTTATATAACTGGTTTCATTTGTTATATTCCTTTAAATCAGAACTAAAACTGTAGAGGAAAAAATTATAAAGCACTGAAACTTTAAATAATTTTATGAATGTTTTGACCTAGCCAGGTATCAGTTTTTTGGTACATATATGTGGCCCAGAAAATACTATCAAATAAAGAAGCAGAAAACAAAATACCAATCTGTACACAATTCTAATTAAATGTAGGTACAGAGAACCTAAACAATTCATTTTAAGAAGGGACACAGCCTGAAAATAGGATAAACTGTTATGAAAGAAGCCTAGTTTTACTTTATTATATTTGAATACCAAGATGTGAAGATAGTGCTTTCTGGGCAACAGAAGGAATGAGAATGGCTTGCTGCCTTCCAGCTGCTCACCATCCTAGAACCACCTCAGAAGCAAAAGACAAGTTGATGTATCATGAAACTGAACATAAAAATTAAGAGGGCCTGGAAGAGACAAAAATATTTGGTAAAAAAGCTGGTTTTTTTTAAGGTGCCGGGAATATTGGCTGGTTGAATGGAGAAAAAAACAAAAACAACAACCAGTGATCTTCTAACATACACCATGTATATATGACCTCCAAATAATTTTAAAAAATATTAAGAATAAATCTTTATAAGGAATAGAAGAAAAGCAAACAGAATATCTTTCTGATATTAAGTAAAAGGAGTATATTTTTTAAACAAAGCCTCCCAATTGAAAAAATTATAAAGGGGAAATTTGATATGTTTTTTCTTAAATTAACAGTACAGATCATATTAAAAATGGTGGCAAAGTATAATATATTAACAATATTTGAATGTAGATACATGTTCTGCATACAAAAAATAAAAAATAAATTTTGAATTCCATTAAAACAAGTATACTTTGTATATTTTGTATACTTTATAAAACAAAGTATATTGATATAAATCTATACAATTCTATAGTCAAAGAATATAAATAGGCAAGACTCCAAAAGGGACACAACGCATGTAAGATTTGAAGAATCATTCAACCTCATATAGAGAGCAATACAAATTAAAACAACTTGAAACAGAGATATAAGATATATTATTGGATGATTTTTTATTTGGACATTCAGTTACTTGATCATGATACATTTTTATTTTGAAATAGTGCTGAACTTCATTTAATAGAAATTATGTTTTCATGTGATCCATTTTAACAATTATTGATATGTACTTTTATTGGGGTGAGAGATGGAATTTTGCAAGACGTTGCTATTAGTGTAAAAGTAAATTTTTACTACATCAGGATGTAAATATGTGCAGGTCTCTAACCATGAATAAAATTCAAGAACAATTTCTCCTCAGTGTAGCCTCAATGAGTAGACTCAGTGTAAAGATTTTGTTTAAAAAAATTAATTAAAAATGTAACTGAAATCTTATAGACAACAATTAGTCTGATTGTACCTTTTTACAAGTCAATTATAATTTCTGATAAATTTATTTGAAGCCTGCAGTCCAAATGAAAATAGGCCGTTACAAGAAACATTTGCATTTAAGCATTTTCTGTCTAAGAATCCAATGAGCTTGCTTTCTCTATTCTAACTCATTTCTTTACTTAGTTATCAATTCCACACCGTCATGGTCCATCCTTTTCTTTTACTCAGTTTGCCTACCATTTCCTCTTTATTTTATCAAGACTGCATCTCAAAATATACCTCTCAGTATGCATTTCCCTATATCTTATTTTCTCTCTCATGCCATTTTTCCCCCCAAAATTGGCCTTTCCTCCAGTCTTTTGAACTATATCATAAATCTTCTCCTGACTGTGCATAAATCACTTTTAAACGTTTGAATCATGGTGTTAAATCATTTTTCTTTACTTATTTATTATAAATTTTTGAAAAGTATTAATTTCAAACTTTTTCTGTATGAAGTATAATCAGTGTGTGATGCCCAGGTTTTATTTCCCTCTGATTTTGAATTCTTTCATAAAATATCTGATACTAGATGTAGAATTGGTTACATCATACCAATGTCATCCAGTTTTTTCAGAGCTCAGTGAGTTCTTCACATTATTGGACGGAGTGTTTATTTTCCCAAGAAACATCTCTCAAGGGAAAGAGAAGGAGAATTTCAAGACCTCAGTAAAATGACTGAAATGAAGCAGGTGATTATAATCCCTGTGTGGGAACATTAGATGTGCTACAGAATGAAGAAGAGGTGCTGCTCATGCTGATGGAGTTATAGAAGGTGAAGCTACCACTGACAAAAAGGAAATTTAGGTCAAACTGAACACAATAGGCACCAGATCTAATGCAGTCCCACATACTACAGACCCTAAATTTTGACACACGGGCTATATGCAAGGATGCCAAAACTTTAACTGTAGAAGACCAAACTTCTTTAATCACATAAACTATACTAATTACTGCAATAACACTTGCTACAACAGAGAAAGCATAAACTTGCAGTCACTTAATACAACATCTTGCTTCTAAGATGGAGGACGGTCAGTGAGTGGGTGGCTCTCCTGTGAGCCAGGATTAACTACATCGAGGAACTTTTTTGGGTGGTCCCTCTGTTTTCACAATGTGGCTTCCATGTTTACCAAGCTGCTTTACTCAGGACCTAGAAAGGGGAAGAGCAGAATGGTAAGTTTTGGATGTAAGCCCACATCATTTCGTTAGCTCTCAGGGACAAAGGGCTGAAGCTAACCTCCAGAGTTACTGGGTAATTTAGTCCAGCTAAGTAGCCCAAAAGAAAGGAAAGTAGGCATGGTGAGCAGTTGGTTATTCTCAGCCACAGTAATTTGAACTGAATAAAAATGTTGAAAATAGAAAAAGAAAATTTATTGAACCCACGCTCTTGGAAAAGCTATTTTTCCATAAAATATTTAGAAATAATTACTTATATAAATTATATGAATTAATGATGCTGGATAAATTTCATAAGATTAAGTAAAAAGGGTCATTATAATTGAGTAGTGAGAATTTTAGGCAAGCAGCCAGCTAGCCAATCAGTTAATTCAACTTTTAAACACTGTGTTTGGAAAGAAGTGTTCAGCGCTGATGAGTAGTGCCTGAGAAAATGTTTCTTTGAAGCATTAGTGCTTTACATAAAACCCAGAGTGAGTGGATGTGAGGGAGGAATGGGGGGTGTGTGGCTGTGGGAGATTGGGCCAGATATAAAGAAAGAACACACTGAGTTCAAAATATTGATCAGAATTTAATTCTGAATGTCTTCAAAATATTTTTGAATATGAAATTATATAATTATTTTATTTCATACTTATGTTATGGCTGGAAAGTTCCATTGATTCTCTAATGGTAGAGAGAAACCATGGATTTGGGATTTGAGGGTAAATGTTATTTCATTTAGAAAAAAGAAATGTGAGAGCAAATACTAAAGCTTGATAAATGCATGAGGATGATACTGTAGGCAGAATTCTTCCTCCCTCCGTTTCCCCCATCCCCGAAGATGTCCCTGGAACCTGGGAATATGTTACATGTCATGACAGAAAGGACTTTGTAGATATAATTAAGGTTATAGACCTTAAAATAAGGAAATTACCCTGGATTTTCCGGTTAGGACCAATCTATTTACATGAGACCTTAAAAACCAATGATTGTCTCCACTTAGAGTTTAGAAAAATTGTGGCAGCAGGGAGTCAGAAAAATTCATAGAGTGAGAAAGAATCCATCTTCCTTTGCCACATGGAAGACATTAGAAGGAATTGGGGTTATCTTTATGAATGAAAATAGTCCTCTTGTTAGCCAGCTAAAAAATGGGGAGCACACAAAAGAAATGTGAGGAATTGAATTCAGCCAACAAATACAATGAGTTTGGTACCTAACTCATTCCTAGGGCCTCCAGAACATATCGCGGTCCTGCCCACACTTTGGCTTCTGCCTTGGGACACTTTGCACAGACATCAAGCTGAGCAAGGAGGTCCCAGGGCTTCTGTCTTGCAGAACCGTGATGTAATAAATTTATGTTATTTTCATATGCATAGTTTACAGTAATTTATGGCAGCAAGGAAACTAAAGCAATTACAAAATTTAAAAAAGTAAGACATAGTGAGGAAGATGGGTCATATCGCCAGTTGTCTGAAAAAATTATAAGTATAGAAGACAGTGGACAAAAGCCAGAAACACTGCTTATATAGTTCAGTAAAAAGTTCGATAGGTATTTAACAAGCATAGTAATATAACTTCAAACAAATTTATTTAAAGATAAGGATACTGTGTTTAATTATCATATGCTTTATCTTTTTAATTGCAGAATAGATGTTGGGTTAGCAAATAGGAAAACAACATTAATCTCATTGTGCGTCTCACTGGGTGACCAGGTGCATTGGCAATGAACAGTAATATTTTGAAATGCATTTTCTTTTTATGAGCTGTAGGTCTCAACATCGTGCTTAAAATATTTAGTAAACTAGGATGTAAACCAGGGGTGTCCAAACTTTTGGCATTTCTGGGCCACATATTAAATACATTATGAAACATAATCACAACACAATCTCATAAAGTTTTAAGTAAATTTACGATTTTGGGGAGGGCAGTGTTCAGAGCCATCCTGGGCTGCATGCGAGAGGGTCAGCCTGTCCTTTGAAGCTTTGAAGCCAGGCCCCAACTTCTTCTCTCTAGCTATGAAAGTCCTAGACGGTATCTTCTTTCAATAAAAGACTGTTTCTGTCTACTCCGAACGTCCGTTGTTTAGCGTAGCCACACCCATTAATTATCTGAGCTAGGTCTTCTGGTAACTTGCTGCAGCTTCTGCATCAGCACGTGCTGCTTTCCTTGCAGTTTCATGTTATGGAGATGGCTTCTTTCCTTAAACATCATAAATGAACTTCTGGTATCTTCAAGCTTTTCTTCAGCACCTTCCTCACCTTTCTCAGATTCATGGAATCCAAGAGGTCTAGGACCTTGCTCTGGATTACAGTTTGGTTTAAAGAAGTATTGCAGCTGGTTTGGACTTCTATCCAGACCACTGAAACTTTCTACATATCAGCAGTAAGGCTGGTTTACTTCCTTATCGTTTGTGTGTTTACTGGAGTAGCACTTTTAATTTACTTTAAGAGCTTTTGCTTTGTGGTCACAACTCTCTTAACTGTTTGGTGCAAGAGGCCAAACATTTAGCCTACCTCCACTTTTGGCATGCCTTTCTCTCTAAGATTAATCTAGTTTTTGAGTTCAAGTGAGAGTCATGTGACTCTTCCTTTCACTTGAACACTTAGAGGTCACTGCAGGGTTATTAACTGACCTTTTAAATTAATTTCAATGTTATCATTTCTTAAGAAACAGGGAGGCCCGAGGACAGAAACAGACATGAAGGAATGGACACTTGGTGGAGCAGCCAGACACACACATTTATTAAACCATCTTATATGGGCACAGTTCACGATGTCCCCAAACGATTATATAGTTACATCACGGATCATGGATCACAGATCACCATAATAAATATACGAAAAATGAAAATTTTACAATATTATAAGAACTACCAAAATGTGACACAGAGACATAGATTGAGCAAATACTGTTGGAAAAATGACACCCATAGATATGCTTGATACAGGTGTACCACAACCTTCAATTTGAAAGAAACACAATACCTGAGAAACCCCCTAAAGTGAAGAGCAGTCAAACGAGCTAAGCCTGTGAAGTATCCTTTCTTATCTGAGGATTCTGGTGTAAAGATGACATCTTATCTGTTTCTGCAAATCATATAGTAACAAAGAAAAACAAAAAAACATTTTTTTAGAAACTAGCAGTGATTTTAAATTCCACATGCCATATTTAAGAGGAAACATGAATGAGCAAATTAAAAACAACAGAGCTTTATGTGAGATGAAACCTAGAAGATGTCAGCACTTGCCCTCAGAGACACCTTAAAACAAATACTTCTTGACAGCCACCAGCACAGCCTGAGGTGGAAAATTCAAATGCCCCACGTGGAATGGTGAGATGGGAACAGGCATTGACCACAGAAGCTTCCTGGTCTCCTTGTTTCCGAACACGAAGGGGGCAGACCTTAGAGAAGACTGACACAAGTAAGTCATAACTCCCACAAGCTGGACTCCTCTGTGGCAATGAGGTCAAATGGGACTTTACATTGCAAATACACCCTCGCTAAATATTTCTCTTAGGCTGAGAAAAGTGATTCGCAATTGAATTTACATACATTTCCTTATGTGAAAAACTCATGTTTCTAGGATAAAAATGGAAACATTGTGCATGTATAAATGTATCATAAATATATAAAGAAAAACTGAAATATGAAAAAACATTGCAAGATATGTGTGTAAATGTGTGTGTGTGTATACACACATGTATGCATATGTATATATGTATGCATTCATCCATCCCTAATGCACATAAAGTTTTGAACAAAAATATCTGTGAGCTAAAATGGAATGGATCAATAGTATATCTATAATTTTCAAGAGACGCAAGTGGTAACAATGTGGTAGCAAATTGACATTGCCACGATAAATGCCCCCTAAGTAAATGGATTTCATTGCAATTCTATGTTACCTATATTTCTGACTTTATTAAAGATGCTCTTTAATCCTGACATATGATTTGCAAGAATATTTTTATTTTCATTACGTTTCTGCTTTGAATAAAATGAGATATATAAATTCCTATAATGTCAGCAAAGACATTTTGAAAATGCTTGATATCAAAGTTACAGAAATTTGCTTACCTCAGCAATATTCTTTCATTATTGACTTATTTAACATCTTGACATAATGGGGGATTCAGATATACAAGTAATACAACTATAAATTTGAGAAAGTCTATCACTGCTGTGAAGTGTTTTGACAAATCCTGCCTCTCCCCACCCCTGAAAAAAAGCATAAAAGTGTATTAAAACTAAAATAACTCTGGCTAATACCCATTAGTTTCAACCTAGTTTCACATAGTATTTAGAAGTTGTCCCAGTTAAATCCATCAAAACACAAACCCTGCTAAGACAGGGGAGTTTTGTCCCTAAGGGCCCTTTCCTATAATTGCAGACCCATCAGATTTTCAAGTCATATGGAAAGTCAATAGGGAATCTCCAGGGAAGCTAGTTCTTTCCTAACTTTTCTATTTCTCTATTACTAGGTTCACCTCATTTCAACTCTCATTCAAATTTTAACAACTGCAAGAGTAGGCTTATTTCAGAGCCTCCTGACATACATTTTTACCTGGTAGAAGATTCCAATACCCTTAGGGACCATATCAAAAATGCCCCACTTAAAAAGAATTTGCTGAAGTGCATTTATGAA
>PVJD01012752.1:0-37930 GCA_004026545.1 Mormoops blainvillei | reverse complement strand
TTTTTTTTTTTAGTGTACGTAATTGCTTTTGTTGTTTTACCCTGAATTGACAATATTCCAGTTGTTAATTTATTATATACTGCAATATTACTGATTTTACATTAGTTGTGAATTAAGCACAATTAATTTGTTACAGTAGCTTATCTATAAATTTTCTTGAATCATCTGTGTAGATAATCATATCACATGCAAAGAGATAGTGCCTTCTCTTTGTCTTAAATTCTTAAAACTTTTATATGTTTTTCCTGTCTTTGGCTAGAATTTTTCTCTTAATCTTTATTCAACAGATTTCTAACACTGTATGTATGGGTGGATTTCTTTTTACATATCCTTATAGAAACTTGGAAGATTCACCGTTTTTAAAATTTTTAAATCTGTAAATATTTCAATGATCATGTTATCAAATATTGTTTTGCACTTTTTCTTCTATAATTCATAATCACTCTGTGTTTGAGACTCTAAATGTAGGTTTATGATTCCATACTGCTCTAAATATTTTTTAAATTACTGTCAACCATCAAGGGGTTCTGAACAATTTCCTCAGAAATATGTTCCAATGCACTAATTGTCTCTTACGCAATGTTCATTCTTGAGTATATTATCAAGTATATAGATTTTTATATTTTATTTTAATGATAAAATTTCTCATGTATTATAATAAGTAAATTTTGTATCTTCCTATCATTTTTTCATGTTTTCTTTTTTCTTTCATGTTTTAGGCATTTTTTTAATAGAAGCTATTCCTTTTATTTTATCTCTTGGGAAAACCTAATGTTTGTTTTATTCTTCAATAGTACATGTTTGTTTACCCTTTGTGTACATGTGTAGTAAGATCACTTAAGATCCACCTACCCTTTTTGTAAGTTTCAAGTGTACCATACAGCATTGTAAACAGTAGTCACCATGATGTACATAGGACACCTAGACTCATTCGTCTGGCCCCACGGAGTCTTCGTCCCCTTTAACCAACATTGCCCCATTTCTCCTTTCCTCAGCCCCTGCAGCCACCATTCTGCTCTCTGCTTCTATGGTTTTGATTATTTTAAATTCTACGTGTAGGTGAAATCATGCAGTATTTGTCTTTCCAAATCTGGCATATTTCACTCAACTTAATGTTCTCTGGGTTCATCAATGCTGTCCCAAATGGTAGTATTTCTTTCATTTTTAATGCAGAATAATGTCTCTCTCTCTCACACACACACATATATATAGGAATATATATATTCCTATTTTTTTTTATCCACTGACAAAAATTTAGGTTGTTTTCATACCTTTGCTACTGTGAATCATGTTGCCATGAACATAAAAATGCAGATTAAACATATTTAAGAGAAGTTTTTCAAAGTGTCACTTATTTCATATTCATCATTGTAATTCCAATCCTCATATTATAGAGTTTATTTGGCTGTTTTACTGAAGATAGATTTTTTAATATATTTCGATATTTTGGTTTATAGATATTTTTTCAATAGAAAGTTCTTTCCCTCTGCGGGTGCACACGCATGTGCACGCCAACTCTCTCTGGTGTTTCTGCAACTGCTACCGGCCAGCCTTCTTCTGCATCGCAGACAGAGAAGCTTCACATATTAAAAGCAGCTGCACCATAACACATTGGGGATGTCATCAATCACCAAGCCAGCAGGCAACTCAGTGATTTACTTCCTAATCATGTGATTGGACCTAGAGTCTCTGTTCATGAACCGCGGTATAAGCAGAAGTCCCAGTTAATGCTCTGCTATAAACTTTGACTCTCTCTTACCGTCGGTAACCGAATCCCTGGCCATACCAGCCTGTTTTCTTGCCAGAACCTGGTACGCAGGTAGAGCGGCAACTTGCGTGCTGCTTACCGCTTTCAGTTTCTATTTCATGGAGGTATTTATCTTACTGAGCGCGTGACTATACCTTTTAGATTTATTCATTCTACATACTATCTATATGTTAAGTGTGTGTAGAGCAGGGGGACTGCCTCAGAGAATTTATAATGTCACATGACTGGGAATTTTGTTCTGACTTTTCTCACTCAACAATATGTTATGTACACCCTTCATTTTATTCACACCCTCAATGTGTTTAAAGGATGCATAATGTATCACCTTTAGTGGCTGAAGAATAATACTGAAGTGTGGACATACCATGGTTATTTAACAAATCTTATACTGATAAACATTTGGATTACTTAACATTGTTTTATAATGCAGATAATATTACAAGTATTATGTGCGAACATATATTTTGCCTCCCTTTTATATTCTAACTCTACTAAAATTTTCCTTTAATGGAAGTGCTGGGTTATGGGAGAACTAGAAAAAGTTTCCGCAAATAAATACGGCACTCTGAACACATGTTTATATATGGCCGCAACCTAAACCCAGTTAGGTAACTTCTGATTCAGTGCCTTCTATAAGCAGAGAGTACAGTCATAGCCCCCCCAAATTTCTCTTCCATCTGTACAACTCAACACATAGCCCTCCCTCCCCCACCTCAGTTAGAGTTACATGGAGCTGTGTGGGAAAAGGGAGAACGAAACGATAGAAATTTCAACAACATAGTTTGTTTTTCCTTCTCTCACATAAAACTTATTCCAGGCCTGACAGGGTATTTCTACTCCATGAAGTTTTCAGGCTCCATCGTTTTCCGACTTGCTATTTTACCGTCCCTAAGACGTGGCCCTGGGTCTCACGATCCTGCATGACTGTTGAAAATCCAGCCATCTGCCTCATGACTCAGGAAACAGAACAGGGAATAGGATAAAGTGTGAATGGGCACACGCCAGCTCTTAGAAGATGTCTTAGAAGTTCACACAATACATGTCTGCTTACATATTACTTGGCAGAGAAGGCACATAGCTAATTTTACAGAAGGCTGAGAAATATAGTTTTTAGTCAGCCTGTCATATGCTTAGCTAAAAACTGGAGGTTATATTCCTGAGGAAGAAAAGTAAGAACAGACATTAGGTTACACAGATATTAGGTTCATCTCTGTCTTACACCCAAACCAAAATCTGAGTAGATAAACTTTCATCAGAGTGAAAGACTCTTTCAGTCTAGAACTTTTTACTAGTTTGGGGCTTTTCCAAAGGATTATATGTCAGAAAGGAGGAGCTCCTGGTAGATAAATGGGTGTCCAAATTGTTTTTCTGTAATGTCCTTCTTTGTTTATTGTAAAACCTTCAGAGACAATTTCCTTATCCTTCACCATAGAGGACCCTGACCTGTTTGTGCAATGCCTTTGAATTATAGCAGTTCCCTCTTATGCATGGGGGATAGATTCCAGGACTGAGTCCATGGAGAGTGCCAAACACTATATATATATATATTTTTTTTTTCCTACACATACACACACATTATGGCTTCTCTCTGGCATATCTGAATTGCTTGCATCGCTACACATGTGCTTTGGGGCCCTTATTAAGTAAAATAAATGTTACTTGAACACAAGCACGGCAATATCATGACAGCCAATCGGATAACTAAGCTGGTTACTAAGAGATGAATGGGCGGGCAGTGCTTACAATGTGAATGCTCTGGACAAAGGGAGGATTCACATCACCGGCAGGACAGGGTGGGATGGTACAAGGTTTCATAGTGCTTCCAGGAGGGCACACAGTTTAAAACTCATGAATTGTTTATTTGTGGAATTGTTCATTTAATATTTTCAGACTCCATTTGGTAGCAGGTAACTTGGGAGGAAAACAAACCACAGATAAGGGGAGGTTACTATACTTCCACCTAGAAGTAGAAAGTTACAAAAATGATTTATAAATTCCTTGTCGTTCATCAGTATAATTAATGCCTCAGTTGCTTACGGCCAACAGATGTCACTGTTTCTAGTTAAAACAGACACACATGGCTTGTCAAGGACATAAACATTCAATTAAACAGGGGGATTAAAGAAAACAGACACAAACAATATAAATTCTTTGAACAAAAAGGAAGCATAATGCACTCAAGGGTCCTAGAAGTGACAAAAGGAAGAATCAAATCTGCTGGATCATAAAGCTCAAAGATCCTCTTCCTTTAGTACTCAAGCAGTAAATTTGTGGTAAGGGAGTCCAGTGTCAGGAAATCAAGAAATGAAATAACAAAAATCATGTCCTAATGAACAGCACATCAGACAGAGGTGTAAGGGGGGCATACAGTGAGAAAAGGCATTCAGCACAGTCAACTAAAGATGGAAAAAGAGTGGAATAAAGAGAAATAAATGAAACAAGTAAGGAGTCAAGGATATCTGAAATGAAAAAATGTGTCTTGACCATGATTTCCAGAGGGACAGGAAGAGGGTGATGAGGGGCTTTGAGGGTCAGCCTGCACGTATTTAGTCAGTTATAATAAGGGAAAATTGCTCCCTCATTACAAGGCTGGGAATGATGTTGATCATCTTTTTTCTCCATTTCAAATAACTGCATAGAAGTTATAATTGGTATGAGGAAGCATGGGCAGCGCAGTTCAGACCCTTGCTCAATGGGAAAACCCTAGAGGCATGTGCTAAGCCGGAGGATAATGACAGCTGTGACTATCAAATCATGCAGCCAGCCTTTCAGAGGAGATAGGGGTCGACCCCAGAGACCAGACGGGTTATGTCTAGGTCTCCAAGGAAATGACTAGGAACTCTTTCCCTGAATTGGCTGTAAAAATAACAAGTTTATTTAATAGGTATGGAATGGTGATAAGAGCTAAATATATAGTGGGATATTTTTAAAGATAAAGTTATGCTTTCAGAGGAAATTAGGAAAATGACTCCTGGGTTCTTGACATTGTATTTAATAGGACTTTCACTAGTGTGATATAAATACCTTATTTTTTGGTCTATTCTTATTGTAAGAACCAAGAATCAAATGGGACTTATTTTTTCTTTCCTCAAATGTCTAAAAA
Source organism: Mormoops blainvillei (assembly GCA_004026545.1). Taxonomy (NCBI): domain Eukaryota; kingdom Metazoa; phylum Chordata; class Mammalia; order Chiroptera; family Mormoopidae; genus Mormoops; species Mormoops blainvillei. Next base: position 33,059 of record PVJD01012752.1, on the reverse strand, counting down.
TTTTAGGTATGGCCCTGACTGGAGTGGCTCAGTGGGTTGGGCATTGTCCTGCAAAGTGGAAGGTCACTGGCTCAATTTCCAGTCAGGGCACATGTCTGGGTTGCAGGCTTGGTTGCCAGATGGGGTGCACAGAAGAGGCGGCCGACTCAGTGTCTCTTGTACATCAGTGTTTCTCACCCTCTCCTTCCCCCTCTCTTCCCCTCTTCCTAAAAATAAATAAAATCTTTAAAAAAATAAAAATAAAAAATAAAAATTTAAAAATAAAAAAATTAAGTACAAACACAGACAAGTGAAGGTCTTAAGCATAGAACCCAAACTTTCGGCATCTGTGAGTTATCTGGTTGCTATTAAGAGTTTATCAAAGGCCAATATTAGAAAAACTTTTCCATCATAAAGAAACAACTTCATGAGAGAAAGCTTCTTTTGGGTTTATGATAATTTATATAAATTGTTTAAGTCACAAGTTAGTTTATATGAAGTGTTTCCAGTGTTTTACAAAGTAAACTCCAGACACGTAGGTATATAAGATTTGGATAGAAACCTCGTTTACACTCAGAAATTTGGAACTAGATTAGCAATTTTACAGAAGCTGGCTTGATCCCAATAAGTGGTCTTGCCAGATCATGCTAACAGCTGAAACATCCGGAAAAGAGTCACAAGGAAAATATTTCACCTTTTAAAGGTGCTAATATAATCCATATGTCTTTTAGTTATGTAACACCTTTATTCTAAAGATAAAACTCAACACTGAATCCCCAGGGTCACGTGTGCTTGTCTACACTACACATGGGCTATATATCACTTTTCCTTTTAAGAGCATAGACTAGCCATTGTAGGTCTCAAATGTTTAACACTAATGCTGTTGCACTTGGTAAGCTTCTACAGAACTTAGTACAAAAATTTTTCATATGCGGAAATCTATTAGGGTTCCTAAACATTTGGGAAAAAGTAGAATCTCGGTTTATGTGGCTTTCTAGTAAACTAAAAATTACAGACATCCAACCTGTCAATTACTGCTTGCTTTCTCAGCAGACATCCTAAACTAGAGACACTATCTCCCGGCCTTCCTTTCTATATCATGGACTATTTACTGCTTAAAAATAAGTATTGCTTTACAAATCTTTACATGAATACCTGGACTCTGAAGTGATTTGGATTTCAACAGGTTTGCCCCTTTGGGAATACCAAAATTATTCCAGGTACTTTGGTGCAGTACAGAAGCTTTTCAAATACCTTTCTTTGATGCCAGTTAAGGGCTCCGTGAATGCCACTGTTCCTCCTCATAAGCAGGTGTTGAAGTCCTACTTTGCACACATCTGCATATTGAGTCTACATATTGTGTGGGGAGGCACAAGATGTGTTTCTTTTCTGGGTGGGATATGTAATCTGCTGTGGGAGGTGGAGATGTGTGCAGAGGGAGATAACAATGACAAGCAGCGTTTGTAAGGGATCCGACAAAATATGCATGGGTCCAACAGGATATACAGAGATCCACAGGAAACAGAGGCCACTGGAAAATGAGAACCAGTGGTGGAGCTGGGATCCATGAAGGTCTCAGAAAGACTCTCAAATTCAACTTGAGTCTTAAAGCAAAGTAGGGTTTTGATAGAGAGTTGATAAAAAAGAAGGCCATTGCAAGATGTGAGCTAAGCAGGAGAAGGGAGTCTACCAGGGCAGAAAGATTGTGAGAATAAGAGGGAGGACACCAACCAGACTGATCCTTAAGAAGGTTTCCTACCATTGATACATTACTATCACTATAAGTAGGCTGCATACTGAGATCATTAGCTCTCTTTGACATTGGCAGTTCATACAAAAAATATTAGGTTTACACCCACTAAACTCCATATTAAAAAGGTGTGGTTTTGGAATGTTTGATTATAATAGTATGTTATTTCTGATCAAAGCAATGTTTAATGTCAGAAATAAAGGAATTGAGTATCTCCTCAATTCAATAACACCAGATTTTATACAGGAAACTCAAGGTATAGCTAAATTTCATTTTTTATTCATGTTTTATTAATGTACCTTGTAGCACAAATAATGATGGATTTAGTGACCTCCAGATCAGAACACGCAGGCCATTGAATAAGAAAAAGTCAGCAGTATACCTTCAACGAGTTTGACTTTACTTAGGAAATCACCTCACCTTATGGAATCAGATTTCATTAACAATAATTAACAGTGAATTAATTCTTAGGAGAAGAACATGAAACACATGAAGCAGAAATATTCCCAAATAAACTCTCTGACAATTCCTTTGTCCATCTGAGTCATCATCTTACTCAAGAGCTAGGACAGACACTACTGAGGTCAAAGGCAATGGTATGACCTACCTATGAGATGAGGGTTGCATTCAAATGGGGCAGGATATACTTGACTTTAAATGAAAATGGATTTAGATTTAAACTTTTAAGAATTAGTTGTTTGGCTCATTGTGCACTCACTGGAGAACCAAAAATTCTGTCATAGAAACAAGTACAAAGGTAAATGTTCTTGTGACTTATAAGAGTGTACTCTTGGCAATACTTGTTCATTACAGAATTAACACTGAAAAGCTTGCAAATAATGGCCAAGTCTTACTAATGTATCAACATAAAACATTAATAAATAATTTTAATCTTTCACACATTTAAAGGTTTTTTTTTTAATTCTGTATGACCGTTTAAACCTACAAAGCATTGTGTCAACTGCTATTAATAATTCAAGGTGATTTGAAAGACAGCCAGTTACTAAACTCTGTGTGATTAGTAGAGCTGCTAGCGGGGTTGCGTTTGGCTCCTATAACCCTCCCCGAATTTCAGTAGCTATTGTTTGCTATTCATTATCCCTGAACAGTCTCAACTCGTTTCTCTCTCCCTTTCTTGTTCAAATCATCCCGGAATCATCAACTTTCTTTCTTCTTTTGTAGGTAATTTGACTAAGTCCTGTCCATTCTTTGGTTTCAGTCTCAGTCCTCACCTCCTCAATGAAACTTTTCAGGATGCTCCACCCTGCAGGTAGATACAACAGAGAGCTCGGCCTGCAAAGCCTACCTGCCCCGCGACTGTTCACGAAGTTTGCTGACTCCTTCCTCAGAGCAAAGTGGAAACCAGCTTTTCCTACTTCCTCTGTACCATTAATTTTGCACTTAGTTTTGATATTCCACATATTACTTTAACTTTTCATTTACTGATTCATCTGAAATGAATGCGGCACCACCAATATGTCCAATGATTTAAAACATGAATTAGTAATAGTCCTATTTTGTAATAAAATAAAATAACCCAAAATTTTCAGAAGTAAAAGCACTTAAGCTAATTTTATTTATATTACTATACTTTAATTCCTTCCTCACCAGAGAAAAATGAAACATACTCAGTTTTTAATCTCTGGTTTTTGTTTTTCTTTAATGTGAAACTGTGACAATCAGCATAATGGTTTCTCATTCTAGGGCAGGAGTTGGCAGTCTACAGCTGCGTGAATCAAAGCCAGCCCACCACCTATTTTTGTAAGAAAATTTTTACTGAAACATTCCCACACCTATTCATTGACCTATTACCTATGGCTCACTTTGTACTACAACAACAGAATGAAGCAGTTGCAACAGAGACTGTGTGGACTGACAACTCTATTTGCGGTCTGGCCATTTATAAAATTTCCTGACCCCTTTTCTTATGCAAGGTAGACACCACTGTAAATACTTTAACCTTGGAAAGTCTAGCTTTTGGTGTCTAAATATCATTTACCAGTAAAAAGCAAAGAAACAAAATCAATCAGGGACCCTCGGAGAAGTGGTTCGTTCTAGAGCTGCGGCAGAAGAAACACAAGATGAGCCTGTAGCATCTTACTGCGGCAGCCAAGGAAGAAGCGCCCCAGAAAGGGCAGCGCCACACCCAAGGCGCACAGCAGCCCGCCTGAGAGAGCCCTCCGCGATCAGAGCTGCAACAGTCTGAGGCAGAAATTAAGTAATGATAGTATTGGATCGTAATGCCCAGAATAAATGTGTAAAAGTCATGCATGAGTCCATACTAACGTAAATAATGAAATGTAGAAGCAATGTGGGAAACAGAAAATCACCATTAGAGTACCACACTAATAATTGCTGCAAGAAAGATCTACTAGTGAATGTTGATCAATAAATGAAAATTTAAGGAGAAACAGCATATTTGCAAAGTTTCAAGGTACCTCCCCTATTTATTAACATAAAATGGAAAACCCCTAGAGGTACACAAATCCAGCAGTCACCACCTTAGCCAAGTGATCAAGGTTAACATCACCAGTAAAATGACACATGGACATAACTCGCTTGCATCGATAAGATGCACTAAGAAGAGTATGCCACCTCTGTGGTATTCTTTCTAAAAAATGCAACCTCGCCCTGGCCCACGTGGCTCAGCTGGTTGGAACATTGTCCCATAAACTGAAAGCTCGCTGACCGAGAATCAGACCTGTGGCCAATATATATGCCTCGGTTGTGGGTTCAGTCCTGCTTTGGGGAGCACATGAGAGGCAACTGATTGATGTTTCTCTCTCACATTGATGTTTCTCTCCCTTTCTCTCTCCCTCCTTTCCCCTCACTCTAAAATCAACAAGCATGTCTTCAGGTGAAGTTTAAAAAAGCACAATCTCAATCTAATCTTAAGAAAATACTAGACAAATCCAAAATGAGTGATATTCTATAAAATAAGTAACAAATATTCTTCAGGAATGCTGAGGTCACGATGGAAAAAGAAATAGAGGTGAATTCTCACAGATTGGAAAATACTAGGGAGACACAATAATTCAGGCAATGTGAGGTCCTGTTTGTATCCTGGAACAGAAACAGGCCATAGTGGAAAACTGCTGAGCATAAATGGAAGCTTTAGGAAATTAATCGTACGATAGTACCTTCTTAGTTTTGATCATTGTTCTATCATTATGGAAAATATTAATATTAGTGGAAACTGGTAAAGGTATTCAGGAACCCTCGAGGCTATTTTTGCAAATTTTCTGTCAGTCTAAAATTTTTTCAAAATAAAAAGTAAAATAATTGTGTTTGAAAAAAAGAAAAAGCATCATTTTCTATTTTGTCAAAATGTTAGCTTTATTGTATGAATAAGATACTGCAGAAAAGTAAAACTAAGTTCCTTCCTTACAAGATACATTTTAAAAATTTCCAGGTATATGAAAAGCCCAGAAATGAAACATATTTTAAATTAAAAGGCAAAGACCACCAAAGTAAAAAGTAACATTTTGCTAAATCAAAAATGTTAACTTCTTAATCAAAAGATCTATAAACACTGTTAAAAAAATCAAACAGTTTGGGAGAAGCCATCAGCAATTAACTGAAGTAAGAAAAATTAAGGCCAAGAATATGTAAATATTAACTTATATGTGGGGTATAAAACTGAAACTTATACAGACAACAGTATTGTAGTTACCAGAGGGAAGAGGGCACGGGGGAGGTCTGTAGTGATAGGAAATGATTTGACTTTGAGTGGTGGGTACCCAATGCAATATACAGATCCTATTCATAGAAATATACCCTGGAAACCTATATGATCTTATCAACCAAGGTCACCCAAATAAATTTAATTTTAAAAGGATATGTAAATAATTCAGGAGGTTCCAGAGCTTGAATGAAAATAAAATTGCATCTTTGTCATCACTAGCCTCCAACTTAAATTTTAGCATTTTCTTTTACAATAAATGTAGGCTACAAACCAGAGTGGCATGAGCTATAGCTGAGACTGTCAAGATTAGAGTTTATCAATTTTTTTTCATGTAACATCATAGTTGTTGCAAACAAAGAGAGAGAACTGTTTACACTCATCGCTTCCTCCCAATTATAGCATAGATTCACCACTAGATTTTATTTAATGCATTAATAATAAAGTGTATTATAACTTGGTTTTTTTAAATTTTGCTGGCTTTGCTTTAATATAATTGAGTTCTTTTGTAATCCTATGTATTTTATAAGGGAAATTTTCAAATTTACACTGAAAAGGGGTTCTTTAGCTTCATCATGCATCCAAAGGCATCTATGGTACAACAGAGGTTAAGAATCACTGAACTATGTTGATATAAATAGGATGATACAAAAAACAGTGAGGAAAAAATAGCTAGTGTCAATATGATGTACAATATGGTATGATTTGTTTGGTTTTTAATAAAAAACACAAAACAATACTATATATTTTTGTGAAATAATAACCTATAAATACAATGTAAGGAGATACAATTAATTCATAATAATTTTTGCCTCTAGTAATGAGGGGTGTGAATAGGATGTGAGAAGATGAATAAAGAGAGACTTAATACTTAAACTATAATATTTTATTTCCTTCACTTAAATGTGAAAGAAACCTGATAGCATTTTTAACATGTCAGTTCTGGGCTATGAATACACCAATGGTTGTGTTTCTGAATTTTTTTAAAGACCTCAAGTTAAAATTTTAATAAACTTAAAAAAATTAATTCAAAATAGGGTATGGCCTTAAAGTATTTTGCACCATTCCTAACATATAATAAATATTTCATAGCCTTTGGGCATTGTTAGTATTACTATCAAAGATTTTTTAAAAAGTGTTTGGAAAGCAAAAGTGGAAAGGTTTGGCCTTACAGGTGGGAAAACTATACATGAGTAAAGGAACACTAAGAGGGGCATGTCAAGTTAGTGAGATTTTGTCAATTGCCTCTAGAAGCAATCCTCCATATTGGAAGTATCTCCATGAACTCTTTGTCTTTTCTGTTCATGACTCAGAACACAATGCTCTGAATTGATTATAGAGGCAAAACCAGCCCTGGGAGACCTGGGTGCACAGGACGGACTTTGGCGGTCTGAGGCTTACTAGGTTACTGGGTTTCTTAGCAAGAGCATGTGGGATACGGCAGTGCTGGTCCAGCTGAATCAATCAGTGGCATCTCACTGAGTCATCAAATAGGCCTCATCAGCGAACAGAAAGGGCTCTGGCTGAACGTAGAGGATCTGCTCACGGAGTTGCCAAGCAAGATAAAATAAATTAGGGAAGGTTTTGTAGGAAAAGCACTTGGTTTGGTGCAGAAGGCAGACACATTCCAGCGTGTTAGTGAAGTTCTGAAACATAGTCACCCCACCTTTCTTTTTCTTTTCTTCTTCTTTTTTTTTTCCTCCAATAGGTATGCCAAAGAAAAGGCTTTTATAATTAAATAAGATAGAAAATACTGCATAATTTATCCTCCTCTTGGAGACTCATGATGCATATTATAATATCAAAGGCTCTGAGGAGCTCTATTTCCTTTTTCAACCCAGCATCTCCCAAAATGATTATTAACATCTCATAGAACTTATATTCATTTTGGAAACACTTTTCTAATATTTCAAAAAATCAAAACAACTTTAGCTATTTTTAATAGGGGAGAAAAATTTCATAAACATCCAGTTTACACTTGAAGCATGACATTAAAAGATGATTACAAATATGTTAGAGCACATAAAGCTGGATAAATTTCCAAGGCAGCAGGTTATCTCAGAGGTCTGATCGTTGTCAAAAGTCTCTTTATGGTTTATGGTCCTGTCGAAAACCCTCAGTTCTCCCATATGTACATATATGGTACTCTTTCCTTCCCAGTTAATTGTGCCATAAATAATTTCTTCTTATCTGCATATCGATTACAAGGTAATGAATGCCACTTCATATTATGTGAAATACAAATCAAGCCCTAGACCCCATGAGATAATATTCTTGGCCAAACTCCCAGGCCTTGTACTTGGGATGAACTTCAATTGTGTCTCCAGGGTTAGTGAGTGTTATGTTTCTAAGTGATATGTTTATTTTATGCCACATTTGCAAGCTGTCTTTTCCTCAAATGTACCATTACATTATATTAAGATTTTTTAAGGTGTTCAATTCACTTTATTTTTGTAAATGTTCTTTATTCAAATTTATCTCAATGTAGAATTTGTTCATACCTCATCTCTCTAGAGAGCTTTGAGGTTACTCATTTCCTACAGGGGGCTTGCAGAAGAAAAAAACAAAAAACAAAAAAACAGCAGTGAAAATTTACAGTTGACAAAGGCGTATTTTCTACTTCCTAATACTTAACGTGCTTGTTCCAATGAAAACAATGGCCTACTTGCACATGAACCAAAGGAGGCTTCTCATTCACTGACTTCCCTCTTTTTATAATGTCACGTACCTGTACCAATGCTTTTTGGATATGCTAGTACAGTTTTCTCCTTCTTTAAATAAAACTTGGGATGTCAATTTCATTTTGGAAATTTATTTTATATCAGTGAGAGAAATGCTATTTCCATCTGAAAGATATTATCTTTGAGATTGAGTCAGGTTCCATGCTGAGAAAAGGATCAAGGAGATGTAACAACTGTTGAAGAAGTGAAACGCACTGTGTAAAATATTTTCAAACATAGCAGCAGCAAATGGTGAGGATAAAAAATTGAAAATAGCATTTTCCTTTGACGATTTTGAATAATTGCATCTTTACTTCAGCACTGAAATGTTCTGTGCATTTGCTTAATAATCATGTCTCCCAATATCAGTGCTTAAATAATTTCCTCCTGAAGAATAAAAGATAGACACTAAAGTTACATTTTCAATATTAAACTCGACTACTTTATCCTGAAATTCAAACCACATGTGACTCAAGAGATTCAGGTTATTTTCTGATATCTAGGGGTTTTCTTTTGCTTACCAAACTCTGGCATTTTTGCTGTTAGACACAAATTATGAATTCAACAAAGAAAATTCATACTCCAAATCCACCAACGTCTATGTAAATGGAAAACTATGAAAATAGAAGGTGTAGGGACAAAACACATTTCCAACCACTCTGTATATCAAATCCCTTTACTGTTCAGAAGAGAAGTACCAACATTGTTTTTAAGTGAGAAGACAGTCCTGACTGCAGGGTCCCCCAGCGAGGCCATATTACACACCCACCTCTTTAGACACCACTTGGCTGTGACGCGGACCCTAATACTCCGGAGCCATGAATAACTACCTCCTGAAATAAGCCTAAGAAAGATAAAATATTGAAAAAATAAAGTGAATCCAAAGGATACTCAAAACATATACTCATTGTAGGAAAAACCACTTTTACATTTTAGGTTGAGGATGCATATGTGGAAACTTCGCATGTTCACAGTTGCGCTCAGTTGCATTTTTGTGGTTGTTGGTGCTTTCATTAAAACCCATCACTGAAAACTTACAAGTATTTTCATCTTCTCATGTTCCATTTAACTGCACAGATTCCAGGCTCTAATTGCCTTTTGCTCTCTTGACCTCGTCTTGCAAATAGGGTCAGTATAGCTAGGAACATACCCCCATGGAGAGCATAATAGATTCTAAAGACTATATTGGCATTATACCTCTTGTTCAGGGTTGAAAATGCATTTTTCAAAATGCTGTTGGATTAATGAGTTTTTCTTACATCTGTTTTTTATTGTAAGTCTTTCATGCTTTGATATTTTCACGTAATTCACTCAGCTACTCAGCAAATAATTTTCTAGATTGTCCTCTTATTCATGGCTTCTCAAAATAATAAATTTGCCAATCAGTATGTTTGTATGCTAGGACATATATTTTGAATTATATATAGATAAATTTTATATATATATATATATGTGTGTGTGTGTGTATATATATATATTTAAATATATGTATTTGACCTTGAAAGAGAAATCTGGGAATATTTACAAGTGACTCTTGATTTTTTTAGGCATTGATTTTTTTAGGGTAAATCTGGATATATTTGTAACTTATAAGTCAAAGATATTCAAAATTACATATAATCCAAAAAGTTTTATTTTTAGCAGCAAATATCCTTCTAAAATGTATTTTTTAAAATAGTGCGTTGCCCAATCTGAGTCTTTCTCTTTCTCTATGTGCCCGCCATTGGAGGCGCTAAAAAGCAGCAGCAGCAGAGACGATGGACATTTTACTATAAGAAAACGCATGACCAGCAGCCATCAGGCTGGGGACTGTCTTCCAGACTTTGCCACAAGTCTTAGAGCAACACAGAGCTAATTTGGAAAGTGCAGTAGTTCTGTGCCCAGTAAGGCGTCCGACGGAATTGTTACTCAGTGCTAGATGGACCACTGGAAAGAGAGAAAGGACAATGAGGGCTTTGATAGACTTCATTCTCTAGGAGTCACGGATCTTTCTGGCAGCTGGCCTCTCACCTCCTGACACTCCCTGTACAGGTAAATGAATTTACACTGTCCTTTGTATTTATTTTTTATCTTCTCAGTAAAAGACAATATGGTTGAATTCACAAAATCGAGTTCTACTTGAGCTTGGGAAAGCTCCTTAACTCTGAACTTTGGAATTTTTTCATCTGAAAAATGGAGAGATTAATATTACTTCATTTTAAAAGTTGTTATGAAGAATAAATGAGTTAATTTGTATTAGCGTGGTACCTGGTCAATGCTTATAAAGTGTTATCTGTTAATTTCAAAAAAATAACATTTACCTCTTTGAACCTCTTGGTCTTTGTTAATTGGCATAGTGGGGATAATAATATCAGTTTTATACACTGTTCTGTAGGTTGAATAAGCCGGTCCATAATCAGACGCTTGGCGTTCTGTGTGGCACGTAGTAAGCATTCAAGAAAGGCGAGCTCCCTCCTGCCCTCTGGAGCAAGGGTGAAACTGAAGACAAAGTATGTAACACTTTGCTATATATCTCAGCCACCCATTAAAAAAAATCAATCCTATAGCCCAGTGTTAGTTTTTAATACACGTCTTTAGGAAAATGGTAAAAATGAAAGAATCGACAGCCTTCTTTTTATTTTTCCAGTTTCTGGTGCCCCTGTCCTCTTTGGGATTGTCGCTCAGTCTTCGGGTCTGTTCTCATTATCCGTCATGGTCAGCCCTGAGCATCAAGAATTTCCTGATTTAGAAAGCAGATGTTCTTAGGTATGAGGGAAAAAACAGAAGATTCAAGAAGTGGTTCAACAGAAGGTCAAAGTGATGTTTAAAATAGTCGTCTATACAACTTGAGCACACTGTTGCCGGAGAGGTTAGCATAGGACAGGCACTGGGCCACATGGACCGGGCATGCTGAAGAAGGAGCCTGCAGTACCCGAGTCCAGTCCTGCTCCGCCACGGGCAGCCCTGACTTGGGCGAGTTGCTTCTGCCTCTCTTAGAGGGGCTTCCTCCGGCTCTGAAATGGGTACATAAAATCTGCCTCACAGGGTTGTTCTGAAGATCAGCGATGACCTAGGTACTAATTTAAGTAGAATGAAACAATATACTATTATATATTTTCTGGAAGGAAAGGAACAAAGAGAGGATACATAGGAAAACGATAAGGTCTCATGGGCCTTGGAAAACAAATTTTGAAGAAAACTGAAGTGCTTCAACTTACTGAACAGGCACTGCTTTGCAGAGTTCACTTTTTCAGTCTTTTATACTTTCCTGTCTTTATTCTGAGCAGAGGCATGGTCCCTCTCTCCCGACAGACCCCACATCACGATCCAACCTGAAATGTGCTGCCAGATTGTCCCTAAGTATTTCAATGTAAAAAATGAAGCAGATTTATTTTGAGGAAACATGAAGAACAGGCTGACTGTTTTTCTAACTTGAGAATTTTCAAAGTGCAAACTGAACCAATATAGGTTATTTTTAATAAGCTCTAATTATAAATACATTTGTGTGACACAGTTTAATTTATTGGGAAATTAATTTTACTTTTTCTCTTTTTAATGTAAAAGTAAAACCTCCAATATGTTGTCATAATACAATAAATATAATTTTCCAAACAGGAAACCATGGCAACAGTTTTTAATAATAGAATATGATTGGCTGCATATGAAAAAATAAAACCACATTCTAAATAATTAAATTGTTTCACAATATAAAATAATAATATCTCAAGCATTTTCATGTTTTTATGTGTACAATGTGATATTGTTTCAGTCTGTAGGGAAGACTATAATTACCAGACTATCTTTTCATGCACTACATTCTTTTTGTCACTAATTCATGAATTAAAATGGTAATTCAAAAAAAAAAAAACAAAACTCGCCTGGAAAAGAGAAACCTGAGAATTAGGTCCTTTAGAGTTTGTTTTATGTTGATCCATCCAATTGAACATACTTTCTATGATTTTTGGAGAAAGGGTTTGATAATTTTTAAACGGGGTCAGGAGAGGGACACTGATTTAAATCAGATGCCTGTCAATTTGGTCTCATATATCTGCATTCATACATCCAGGAGATTAAACAAATAAACAAAGGCTTTTCATTGATACAGTGTCTGTCCAAGCAACAGGAATCTGTTGAAAAGAAAAGATTTTAATTCAAGCAGCCAGATGTTTCAGCTTCCTAGTGGGCATCTGGTATCGCCGCAAGAACACAGCTGCACAAAATTGCTCACTTCTCCACTGTGTTGTGTGGGCCGACCTTCCAAGAGCATGCCATAGTGGAATCACTTTACCAGGTTCCAAGGCAGAATTCACACTGTCTTCCCTACGTGCTGTTCAAATGTCTTGTGCAATAAGGTTAGGGAATACATAAATAGATAAATGACTGGATAACAAACGAATGAATAATTCATACACATGAAAGGTTCAGGCAGTGATATTCACACATATGGTCCCACTAAGGGAAAAAGAAATCCCTGCATCCAAATATAATGTCAGTACCAGAACTAGTGAATAATGTTGTATTTTCCCAAAAGTCAACGAGATATTCCTGGGTCTGCCAAATTCTACTAGTTATATCCCAGTCATTAGTGGCAAAGTCAGAGATGGCAGTAATGATCTTGACCCTAAAAATTCAATCCTAATTCCAGTGAGTTAATCAGAGGAAGGCATACACATCCCTTCAATGTTTTGAATATGACATATTTGAGTTGCTGTTCAGATTAGATTTCTCAAAAACATGTGTGCTGTTAATAAATATTTATGGGGCATATAAGACTATATTCACATGTGTCTCAACCTGTTGTGATCCATCTTGTAGTTTCAGCATAGGTTCTGTCGTATAACAGAGCATTTAATTTTCCTAAGGGTACTGACCTGACCAGTAAAACAAATCTTCTTGTCAAGATTACTACGACCTTTCTTTTTATAATAAATGTTTACTTTTTTTTAAAGGTTTCTCTTTGAGAATCCTAACTGTTACAGAGCTCTCTCCCATATTGTTTATTTACTCTAGAACCAGTCATGTAAGACCTACTTCCAAGTAACAATATACTGTACTTCTTTTATATGGCATATCTAGCATCTACTACCAACTCAGCTGGCCACATAGAAAGATAGGAAACGTACATTATAAAAGTAGAGAAGCAGTGCAAATATTACTGTAAGCTGTCCACAAAAACAAGAGGGATATGTTACCAGGTCTGTATTTTGATGACCAGTATCCAATTTGTGTGTGCATTTCTGGTAAGAGTAGATACATGAGGAAATACTGATTTAACATTTCATCTGCTCTATTCATTCTGGCTTTAATTATAATTTAAAATACAGCAAAGAAAACAGCTAATCCATCCTTCTGTTACACATCCACTTTGAGTTCAGCCCAGGAAATCCCAAAGTACATCCTGTGAAACTCAAAGACTTTATGGATTTCGGTACTGCAGGGTAGGCATTTATTTAGAATTAATTTCAACTCAGAATTTTCACAATTATTTTCCTAAAATGCCACATTTAGAGTACTCACGATAATTTAAATAGATTCCTTTAACTTATTTAAAAGGTAATTATAGCCACAATTGCAGAGACAGAAAAATACTTTCTGCTATATCTAAAGCAATATCTTTAATTCATCATAATATATGGATAAATGATAGTTATCATGGACATGTGATAGATATTTTAGACATATTGATAAAACTTTCACAAAGATAGAATAAGAATGTTAAATTAAAGTATATTACTCTGCTTTTAAAGAAGAAGAAAATATTTTGTAATTATTTAGGGAAATTAAAATCTTTAATTTTATATTTAGAGAATTTATATCAAAAGCATACATCTATCATTCATTAGAAAAGTTAATTTCAGTTGTAAAATTTGTTTTTATAAAATATGAGAATATAAATAGTAATTTCATGTATTTTCCAAATGCTTAAAGTTTAAGTAACCAATATATGTACAAATGTACATATTATAAATAACTTACTGAATATTACTTGTGTTATCTCATTTCAATAGCAAATACAAGGAAAAACTATGTTTATTTTTCTGCTTTTTTACCTACAATAAGTTTTAAGTAAGAAGTCATTCTTATAATTCATACTTTAAAGTGGCAAAAAAGGGAAAAGTTATAAAATATTTTGGGGGTTAAAATCTGTATTCTGATCAGTAATTTCATGACCCAAAGTGAGTCCCTGTGGTATCATTTATTACAACTAAAATGATTAGAACTGGGGGCTCATGACACTATTACCTGTTTCTGTAGATTTATTGAAAATTAGCAATTCCATTTATATCTATGAGATTTCAGGGATAACACTGTTATAGACTAGAAAATTGATAGATTTATGATTCTAGTGAATCTAGTTGTATCGACTAATACAGCAACAGAGAAAATTTAAAGGTTTGTACTCCTAACGGAGTTAACCTTTAGATAAAGAAACATTTTTCAAGTAGAATGTGAGGAATTATTGAATCCATAAATTGTAACCCTGCAAAGTTGGGAGAGACAGAGAGAGAACCAACAGTACAAGTTTAGCTCTTATATTTTCACGTGAGAAAGAACAAGAAGCAAACGTTACCAAAAACAGTCGGTGCTGTGATTTGGTTTGCTAATATAATTGCTCATAGGGTCATTTTTGCTCAATACCATCCCTTAGTTCTAGGTTTTCTTTCGGGTTGCCTGGTTTCAAACTGTGTGACATAGATTGTGGGAATTTCCACAACACCTTGTGGAGATCACATATCCTTCCTAACCCTTAGCAATGTCCTTGGCATAAAGCAGACATACAAGAAACATTTATTGTTTGTTGTTGTTGTTGTTGATAAATCAAATACATATTGCCTGCCTGTGATTTATGGTAATACCAGATATGCCAGCTCAGCTTCGAATAACTGTATGGAGATGGCTTGCCTCCCAGGGAACCCGACCATCTCTGTTATGTTGGAAAGTGACCATATGATCTAGGCCTTTAGAACTTTATTAGACACAGAAGTTTATTAATGGCACATACTAGTGAAATTTCATTACTATTTTATTCCTTGTGTTTTTTAAAACCAAATATTACACATACATAAGCACCTTATAGCAGAGTGGATGACTTGTTCACACGACATGGATATACTGTGTGTTGGCAGCCAGCATCTGCTACGATGGGTCTGGGCCCATGTGATATTAGTAATTAGGTGTTTTGAAACCCTCTCCCATTTTAAAGGGGAATACAGAAAAAGAAATACAAAAAAAAATAGTATATAAACAATCCAATTAAAAAATGGGCAAAGAACCTGAGCAGACACTCCTCCAAGGAGGACATACACAGGGCCCAGAGGCACATGAAAGGATGCTCAGCATCACTAGCCATCAGAGAGAAGCAAATCAAAACCACAATGAGATACCACTTCATACCGGCCAGAATGGCCATCATAAACAAATCAACGAACAAGTGCTGGTGAGGTTGTTCTGGAGAAAGGGAATCCAAGTGCACTGTTGTTGGGAATGCAGACTGGTGCAGCCACTGTGGAAAACAGTTTGGAATTTCCTCAAAAAACTAAAAATGGAATTGCCTTATGACTCAGAGAATCCTCTTCTGGGAATTTATTCAAAGAAACCTAAAACATTAATTCTAACAACCTAAGAACCCTGTGTTCATGGCAACATTATTTGCAATCGCCAAGATTTGGAAGCAGCCCACGTGCCATCTGTAGATGAGTGGATAAAAAGGCTATGGTACATTTACACAATGGAAAACTACTTGACTATAAAAAAGAAAGAAATCTTAGCCTTTGTGACAACATTGATGAGCCTGGAGAACATATGCTAAGTGCAATAAGCCAGTCAGAGAAACAGAAGTATCATATGATTTTACTCATATATGGAATCTAACAAATAAAACGAACTAACAAGCAAAAAAGAGGCTGACTCATAGATAGAAATTAGGCTGACAACTATTGGGGGAGGGCTTGGCTGGGGGGAATGTGGGGATTGAACAAAAAAGAAAAAAAGGAGAAAAAATCTCACAGACATGGACAACATTATGATGATTTCCAGGGAGAAGAGGGGTGAGGGGAGGTAGAGAAGGGTATGGGGGGATAAATGGCGATGGACGAAGACTTGATGTGGGGTGGTGAACACACAATACAGTGTATGCTTGATGTGTTGTAGAATTGTGCACCTGAAACCTGTACATTTTTGTTTCAAAAAAAGAAAAAAGGAATTATCAAAAGCATATAGTATAACCCCTACCCTCAAAACACTAAAAATTTTTTGAAATGAAAAGATAATTATATACACAAACACATGCACACATACATATGTGTATGTATACATACACAAGTATATATGTATAGCATGTTTATATGCTGATACACACACAAAAAAAGTAATAGAAATTTAGATTGTCACCTGGAAATGGGGAAGATATTCTGAAAGTAATGGGGCTTGATCTGGATCTTGAAATATAATGAGGTTTTCTTAAAGTTAAATGAAGGGAATGTTTGAAACAGGGGAATCTCCTAGCTTAATGTATAGAGGTCATAATGGATATTTTTTTCTCTTTTGGTTGCATAATTGATGAACAGGCAGATATTAATATGAGATAAACAAAGAGGAAAAAGAAAATAGGTGCATTCCTGCTGTTAATATCCCTCCAGTTTTCAACCTGATCATTGAAACACCTGTAGAAAAAATCAGACAAACCTTTTACAACATTTCCGACAACTCTATGAAGCAATGTTGCACATGTAAAATTTATTTATTTATTTTTTGGTGTATTTTATTGAGTATGCTATTACAGTTGTCCCACTTTCCCCCCTTTATCCCCTCCACCCTGCACCCCATCCTGTCATCCCCACACCACTTAGTTCATGTCCATGGGCTACAAATATCAGTTCTTTGGTTTCTTAATTTCCTATACTATTTTAGCCTCCCCCTATTTTTTTTTTGTCAATGTTTTCCTGCCACCACTGTCCCAAGCCTCACCCATCCCCACCTCCCATGCTCAATCCTTCCCACACTTGACTTTGCCAATGGGTCCTTTATGCATGTCCCTTGATGAACCTTCTCCCCCCTTTCCGTTGTCATTCTCCTACCTCCTCCCCTCTGGTTACTGTCAGTTTGTTTTTTATTTTAATGTTGCTGGTTATATTTTGCTTACTTGTTTATTTTGTTGATTAGATTCCACTTATAGGTGAGATCATATGGTATCTGTTTTTTACCGCCTGTCTTGTTTCACTTAACATAATGCTCTCCAGTTCCATCCATGCTCTTGTGAAAGGTAGTATCTCCTTCTTCCTTTCTGTTGTGTAGTATTCCATTGTGTAACATACCATAGTTTTTTGATCCACTCATTTACTGTTGGGCACTTAGGTTGCTTCCAATTCTTAGCTATTGTAAATTGTGCTGCTATGAACATTGGGGTGCACAGGTTCTTCTGAATTTATGTTTCAGGATTCTTAGGGTATAATCCCAGCAGTGTAATTACTGGATCAAAAGGCAGTTCCATCTTTAGTTTTTTGAGGAAATTCCAAACTGTTTTCCGCAGTGGCTGTACCAGTCTGCATTCCCACCCACAGTGCACTTGGATTCCCTTTTCTCCACAACAACCTTGCCAGCACTTGTTGTTCATTGATTTGTTTATGATGGCCATTCTGACTGGTGTGAAGTGGTATCTCATTGTGGTTTTTATTAGCATCTCTCCGATGGCTAGCGCTGCTGAGCATCCCTTATATGTCTGTTCAGGTTCTCCTTGGAGGAGTGTCTGTTCAGGTTCTTTGCCCATTTTTTAGTTGGATTGTTTGTCTTTCTGGAGTGGAGTGGAGTGAGTTCTCTATGTATTTTGGAGATCAAGCCCTTGTTCGAGTTATCATTGGCCAATATATTTTCCCATACAGTTGGTCCCCTTTTCATTTTGCTGATGTTTTCTTGAGCCATGCAGAAGCTTCTTATTTTGATGAAATCCCATTTGTTTGTCCTTTCCTTTATATCCCTTGCTCTAGGGGACATATCTGTGAAAATATTGCTGCATGGAATATCTGAGATTTTCCTGCCTATGTTCTCCTCTAGGACTTTTATGGTCCTAACCACAACCATAAGGTAAGAAAAAGAAATAAAAGGCATCCAAATTGGAAAGGAGGAAGTAAAACTGTCATTGTTTGCAGATGACATGACAGTGTACATAGAAAACCCTATAGACTCCACCAAAAAACTACTCAACCTAATAAGTGAATTTGGCAAAACAGCAGGAAACAACATCAATATTCATAAATCAAAGGCATTTTTGTACACCAACAATGAAATATCAGAATAGGAATCAAGAAAAAGAATCCAATTTACTATAGCAACAAGAAAAATAAAGTACTTAGGAATAAACTTAACCAAGGAGGTAAAAGACCTGTACTCAGAAAACTACACAACCCTGAAGAAAGAAATTAAGGAAGACACAAATAAATGGAAGCATATACCATGTTCATAGATTAGAAGAATTATCATCAAAATGCCCATACTACCCAAAACAATTTATAGATTCAATGCAATCCCTATAAAATTACCAATGACATATTTCACAGATACAGAACAAATATTTTTTTCAAATTATATGGAACAAACCACCCTGAATAGCTGAAACAATTTTGAGAAAGAAGAACAAAGCAGGAGGGATCACAATGCCTGACATCAAACTATATTATAAGGCCACCCTAATCAAAACAGTCTGGCACTGGCATAAGAACAGACATATAGATCAATGGAACAGAATAGAGAGCCCAGAAATAAACTCATGTCTCTATAATCAATTAATATTTGACAAAGGGGACAGAAGCATAAAATGGAATAAAAATAGCCTCTTCAAAAAATGGTGTTGGGAGATTTGGGCAGCTACATGCAAAAAAATTAAATTCAACCACCAACTTAAACCACACACAAAAATAAACTCAAGATGTATAAAAGACTTAAATATAAGTTGCACATGTAGAATTTAAACAAGATGCATCTAATTTTATTCTTCTACCATACAATCTCCTTACTTCTTGCAAGTATCTTGTGTAAGAAATTAAACTGAGCTATTCAGACTTGGTTTATTTACCATTCATATCCCTTACAAAATTTTTTTAGGTTGATAAAGAGTTGACAAATGTCATCACAAAGAAAAATGTAGAAATGAACCTCCTAGTTCCATAAATACTTTCTGAAACAAAATCACATAATTTCCTTTCTTTCTTCATTAAAATTCACAACATGAAAGTCAATTTTTGTTTTCTTAACAGATGAAAATTGTTTTTTAAGGTCTTTACATGCCAGCACATTGCCTTTTCCCTGGTCTAATACTAAATGGCAGCCCTGTATTGAGTAATTTTTAAACCAGGTGTCTGATTTATGGCAAACATGTTGAAATTTGTAATAAATGAAATAGATATTTAATGACACGTAATATGTAGTGATACAGCATAATATAGGTGACTTGGCTTAGAAAAGACTTGGAAACATTATGCAACCAGAGCAGAGCAGCTGAAAGCTTAGCATAATTCTATAAAATATTCAGCTACAGAAAGATTTCATAACAAAAAGATCAAGAAAATAATACACTTATCTGAGAATGTGAAAATTACCTTGGAACCTCCTTCGCTATTTGCATTCCATCTTGGAACATGCCAAGGTGTTTGCAGCTTAATTTTTTTATTCTCTCTGCTTATTAGAGTTTCTTAGGTTTCAGGAGAATAATTACTTATTTATGAGTAAGCATACTTCTGAATTTAAAAGGGAATGCTCAATTACTCTAAATAACCATCAGAATATTAATATTTATACTGTGTATGATACTATGATTAAATATCTTTAATTTTATGTATTATTAGTTTCATTCTCTTTAATTGAAAGTGTGGGGTGTGTATATATATACACACACACAACTATATCTGAAAATATAATAAATAAAACATAAATATCACTAACGATTATATTAATCACCAATAACCACTGTTACTATCTTGATGAGTTTCCTTACAGTCCTTGGTTTAGGTATACATAACTTTTTCCCTACAAATAGAATTTGAAAACATTTGGCATACTCTAACATGGGTTTACAGCCACTTCTCTGTACCTTTAATCAAAGAATAGTCTTATTTTATGCGAACATCATCCTTCTCCAGGGAGTGAACGCAAATAAAACAGCAGGAGAGGAAAGGAGCATTTGCCCAGCAGGTTAGATCAACTACAAATGTACTTACAAAGAAGAGCACAAGGGATCTCAGAATAGCAGGAAGAGACAGAGAATTAAATAGAAATTTTATACACATTCTTTTGACTAAGGAAGGATCAATCCATAAGTAACCCAAAGGAAAAAAGAGTTTAGATCAGAAAAGTTTTCAGGAACAGACTTCATTTATTGAGAAGGTAGTTTATATCATACTCAATAAAGGGCCCTGGGTATAGCCAGATTAACCCTGCATGAGACTAAGAAAGAATTTTCTTTTCTTTAACCTTTTTTTAAAATTTTCTTTTATTTTTTTAAGGGAGCAGGGCAGAAACAAAAGGAAGAAGGAAGAGAAGCTAAAGGCGAACCAGGAGATGGTAGAACATTGTGTAACAATTTGTAACTCTCCCTATAATTTCTCCCGTTCTGCACACCCTGCCCACCTAGGTATTCAATGCAGACTACCAGAAAACACACATATTTTCTGTGAATGAGTTTCTTGTGGGAACCAATGAAGGCACTACAGTCTAAGTCCAGGTGGTTCAGGACAAAAGGGGCACACAGTTGAAGAGAGCATGATGGGACAGGTGTGCAGAGTCCACAGAAAGCAAGCGGGCAGCTTCAGCGCTTCCGCAGGGCCTGGAGGCAGCCTTACGTCAAGTTTAGCTGGATCTCTGAGGAGAGAGTGGTCCTAGCTGAATACCAGTCACATACACATGTATATATTCATACCTTATATTGTATACAATCATAACTCTCATGCTATTAACATGTGTGCAAATATATTTTATTGGCTCTGTAATATTATTATGCTAAAGCATTATACGTTTTGTATCCAATCCCCTCAATTTGTTTCCAGTTTTTTACAATTTAAAACAAAACTCATCGAAAGAGAGCAGGCTGACAGCTCTGGGGAAAAGCTGGGGAGAGGAGAGATTGAACAAGAAAGAAAAAAAAGAGAAAGAACTCATGAACACGGACAACAATGTAGTGACTGTTGGGGGCTGGAGGGGAGGGGGTGGTGGAGGAAGAGGGGATAGAGGGGATAAATGGTGATAGAAATAATGCAATTAAAAAGTCTGAAAATAAAACAAAACTGTCAATGGTATGTACTTATACATAAATTAGGCAAGCAAGTCTCATTATCCCATTAGGATGAATGAATGCCTAATCTTGGGTTGAAAATTAATGTTTACAAGTTATGATATACATTGCTAAATCTCTTAGAGAACTTGTATTAATTTCTACTGTCACCAGTACAGTATAAATTTATTGGTTTTACTATACCATTACCAGCAGTATTATATTTTAATAGTATTTTACTTTTTTAACATTAAAAATATAGTTTACAGGGTCACAAGTAAATACTTTAGAACAGTTCCAGCCCTCACATTTTTAACTGGAAATTCGGAGTCATCAAAGCAAATATAGACAAGTGGACAAAACTTGTACTTTGATCCAGGAAGTGGTCAATAATTAGGGTTAAGGCCTACTCATTACTTTTATTTTATATAAACGAGTTTCATATGCTCCTGAGAGAAAACAAGACTCAGTAGAGTTCTCAAAAGGAGACTGAGATGTGGAAGTTACAGTTTGCTGGTAAGTGAGATGTAGTGCAGTATCATGAAGGCCATGTGGCCACTCCGTAGACTAAGCTGAGATGGTAACATAAATAGCTCAGCAGACTTGATTCTGACTCAAATCAGGCAGACCAAAAGGAAATGCATTTTGCTGGTTGCCTTTTGTTTTAGAAACCATCCATCAGAGAAATCAAAGTGATTCTGATGTCAGGAAGTTTCTTTCTTCCTATGTAATTCTCTCCTAAGCTGCTGTTCAATATGTGGTGGAAATCAGACAGAATGGAGACCTCCTTCCAGGTATGATCAGTTTGGATAGAGCTAAGACCACATGGGAAAAAGAAGAAAGGACAGGTGGCTTCCACATTAAGCTACATATGAGACTGTAACATAGAAATTATAAAAGTTAATACCTTACTGAGAGGGAGGGATCCTATTTTCAAATTTTTTACAACTTGGAAGCTAATCCTTGACTCTTGGTTAGTACATGAGCAAAGAGGAGAAGCACTTGTTTTGAGTAAACTACTGGCAGCTTACCAGATCATTTAGACTACAGGAAAAGAAGACAATAAGAAAGTAGAAGAGGGAAGGAGAGAAAATATTAATTTTCTGAGGATGATATAAATAGTAGAAGTATAATCATTTCATATATCGTCCCAGAGACCTCAACAGGAGGCAGAAAAAGTGAAAAGCAGAGAGCTCTTAAGAAGGAATATGCCTTAGCCAGTGTGTGGCTCAGTTGGTTGGACTGTCCTCCCATAAACAAAAAGGTCACAAATTCAATTCCCAGTTAGAGCACATGCCTACGTTGTGGGTTCAGTCTACAGTGAGGCATGTAAGAGAGGCAACCAACTGATGTTTCTCTCTTGCATAGATATTTCTCTCCCCCTCTCTCTCTCTCCCATCCTCTCTGTCTAAAATCAATGAGCATGTTCTCGGGTGAGGATAAAAAGAAGAAGAAAGAGAATGAGGGAGAGGGGGAGGAGGAAGAAAAGGAAAAAAATATATCTGCTCTGATCACATCAATTTCTCTACTCTAGTTTTCTGTAAATGTTTGGAGATGAAGTCAATGGCACATAAGAATGCATCCCTCATTTTCAAGGCTCAGCGCTGAGGATGTGTGAAGAAAAGATAAACGTCACATGCAGCCTGTGTATCTTGGGAAATAGGTATGGAGGTGCCACTGGATCACCTATCAACCAGCACCTACAAAAAGAGAGATGCTCTGAGGATACT
Organism: Mormoops blainvillei; assembly: GCA_004026545.1. NCBI lineage: Eukaryota > Metazoa > Chordata > Mammalia > Chiroptera > Mormoopidae > Mormoops > Mormoops blainvillei. The sequence continues at coordinate 9,961 of PVJD01012752.1, read as the reverse complement.
GTTTTTCCTAATTCATATCTACTTTGCATCATTTTTGCTAGTTCTGAGACTAATTTTAATGGCTTTTATATCCTAAGATATAGAGGAAGAGAATTTTTTTGTCCTATGCCATTGAACATTTCCTCTCCCATTGAATCTAAGAATGAGTCATATCTGAATCCCTTAAACAGACTGCACTATTACTAAAAGATTAACCTCATATTCTGTAAATAACTTTCCCAGGGTACAATGCTTCTAAACACACCAAGATGGAATCTCTCTTTCTCTAATATGGCCTGGGACAGGGAACACATGGGCCCTTATACCCTGATGATTTGATCAAATATACTCATAAGGTTAGAACAAATACATGGCTGAAGGCCATTCTTCTAAACATAGGTAAACACATGGGCAACCTCCCAGCTCTGTAGCCAGCCTTCTCTCCTTATCGACCTGTTAGGGCAGCAGAAACACTACTGCCAAACTGATGGCATAAAAGCATCATGGGTTTGCTGGGCAGGAGTATACTCTACCTCAGGACAGACTTAAAATACTTGGCTCTCCATTTTAATTATCACTGACTATCTCTACTCCTCATTTATCTCTAATTAGTTTTTTTTAACAAATAAAATTCTGTTGGGCATTAGAAACATTTCATAGTGGTTCATTATTTCAGATTATAACATAGGTGCTATGCTGTAAAAAGTATTGGGAAAAATTAAACTCTTCTGTTCATTGATATTGTATTGGAATTTTCTCTCCCAGTGACACATGTGACTGCAAAAGACCGACACATGACAACATGTCTCTTCTTTGCTAAGCATATGTGAAAACAGATCTTGACCCATGACTCTAAGATATTATTTTTCAAGCTTATAACTTTTTGTAATCCTGATTCTGAGAATCTTCATGTGCTTGAAACCTGTGCCCCCAAAGACTTCTTCCCACTATAACTGATTAGTCTGGCAGCAACCGATGTTTCTAGTAAGGCCACTTTCTGAGAACACGTGGATACACTGACTTCAGTGACATCATGTTCTCAGCACTTTGTATCCACTTTGTTTCCCGTTTGGAAACTTGAGCTTGATAACCATGGCTATACACACTAACTTTATAATTACAATTATCATCATTTGTTCACCTTTCAAAACGATAACTAAATAATTTCCAGAATGTGGATAAAAACACCCTATTGAATACAGCATGTACCCTTTTATTCAGTAAGTGCTGACTAAGCATATTTTAAGAATCCGGCACTCTTTTTTCTGCAGATAAAAGCCCTGCCCCCACAACGTTACATTCTAAAATTAAAGAGGGAAAATCTTTAAGAAGAAAGAAGTAGGGTAAGGACTAGAGAGTAATAGGAGAGAAGCAAAAAGGTTTGGAGTGGGATGAGAAAGGAAGTAAAAGGAAATTAGGTGAGATAGGTAGTCTAGACATATTCGTGTGCAGAGACCTGCTCAAATCGGGTTACCTGACCTTATTATAAAGAATTCAGGAATTTTGTGAGCCTGCTTTGAACCTTTGGTAACTTAAAGTCAGCCATGGTGGGAGTATTTACACAGAAATCAGTGAATGCTATACATAAAGACCCCTGCCCCCTAGAGAGCTAGTGGTTAAATATTTGCCCACGTACTGCTGCCTAGAGCACTAGGATTTCATTAGCACGCTAAAGTATTGACATGACACATTTCATGGAAAACTATTGGAGAGCTGTATGTATGACAGTAAAAAAGAAATCTCTCCAGCTACTGCATCAAGTAGACTATGGTAGACAAGGACAAAAGCATAAAAACCCTTTAGAAGGCTTTCTGCAGTTGTTATTGAAAATTCCCCATCTGTATGGAACTAGGATCTCTCAGTCTTTTAATTACTCATAAATGAGGCATCCTTAGCAGGTATACAGGATCTTAGGCAGAGTTGCCTGAAAATGGACCTTTGGTACCAATAGCATGACTCCAAGAAATCCATGGCCAAGGACCACTGAGAAATGCTCTCACTTCTCTTTTCAAGGTATTGTTATGGTTCATTTGCTGACTATTAATGGACATTAGCCCGCATTGGGTAACAAAATAATTGTTTAAAATGTATAGTTGCTTCTAATGAAATTTTAAAGTACACCAATGCTACATTTTGTTCCAAAACTTCCAAAGAAAACACTAAAACTATGATAACATGGAGAGAAAGTGAAAGTAAAATAAGGAAGGAGACTAATTTCTGAAGTTACCTTCAAAATTCTCATGTTCTTCTTCCTAAATTGCTCCTTCCAGTAAAGAGATAAGGAGACTAGGAGGATGGAATTGAATGTAACTGTATTCCAAAAATTTCCAAAGTTTCTATGGATTGGAGCCATCCAAAGAACCAAAGAAATTCTTCCTCTTGACACCATTACCTCAGGCAACAGTGGTGTTTGATTAGAAGACCCTCTGACTAATGTAGTGGCTTTTTAACTATTGGATGCTATACATAAGCTTATCTGTGATGGCTGGTAACTGAGAATAAGTAATGTGCTCTTAAGGTATTTGTTTTGTTTTGCTTTTGTTTTTTTACTGAAACAGAGGGGTCAGTCAGGGTGGTGAGATTTTTCTAGAAAAAAGATACCTTCTGGGTTTTTTTTCTTTTTTCCTTAGATAAACCTTTTAGCTAAAATATATCACACACACAGCTCAATGATTATTCACCCATTGTAACTAGTATTAAATACAAGAAAAAGAGTAAGCATCTCAGGAAGCCCCACTTTAGGATCTTGTCACTACCCCTTCAAAAGGTAGTCATTGTCCCGCCATGCAGCATTCAATGTCATGTTGTTATGTGGCAACATATCCTTCATTCTCATTGCTCTAAGAATACACCAAATGTATAATCCATTATACTGCTCATTAATTTAATGGCTTTTATATCCTAAGATATAGAGGAAGAGAATTTTCCTCTATCTCTTAGAGGGTGACTGACATTTGGGTCACTTCCTAATTTACCTATTATGAAAGGTATTGCTGTGAATATTCTTTCAAGTGCCTTTTGATAAATAAATATACATATTTATATGAGCATATATCGAGAAGCAGAATTGATGTGTTAAATTATACACGTGATCGACTTTGGTATATATTGCCAAACAGATCTTGAGGGTGTTTTTGTCATTTATACACCACTAGCGAGGTAAGAAAATTCCAGTTGGTCTACATCCTAAACAATATTTGGCATTGTCACGCCTTTAGTTTGAATGCTATTGTTGTGTATGTTGTAATGGTATTTTTGCCATTTACATTTTCATTTCCCTGATGATTAATGGGAATACGCAATTGTTTGTATATTTAGTAGCTTCGTAGGTATCTTCCTCTGTGAAGTGCATGTTGAAGTCTTTGGGCCATTTTTTAGTTGCATAATTTGTTTTTGATTTGTTCAAGCTCTTCATTTTTTCTAAATATGAGTCCTTTGTCCTATGTGATATACATTTTCACTACTTCAATGATGCTGATACACAGGTCTTCATTTTTAACAGAGTACAATTAACCTTTTTCTTTCTTCACAGCTAGTATTTTTGTGTCCCGTTTCAGAAAATGTGTATACCCCAAGGTCATGAAGATGCTCTATTAGGTTCTCTTTTAGAAGATTAATTGATTTATCTTTCACATTTAAATTGGTGATCCAACCAGAATAAATACTTGTTTATGGGGTCAAGTATAAGCCGAGGTTAATTTTTTCCCATGTAATTATCTAATTTACCTAGGGCCACCAACAGAAAAAAGGTCGTTCCTCTCCCTCCTGCCAGCCACATCCCCTTTATCATAAATCAATTGGCATATTTGTGTGAGCCTGTTTCTGGCTGAAACATTGTGCTAATTGCTCGTCTCCTGGCTTCCAGTGTTTCTCTCTGTGATTCCTTCTTCTCCAGCATCTTAACCTGAATAGCTTTCTACCATCTCCGAGTGGATGGTTGTCATATTTCACCCAACTCCTCTAGCTCTTTACAGCAGAAACACCGTCTGCCACAGGCACGAGTGTGTCTGAAGCAGACGGTCCTGTTTTCATCACTCGCTTATTTTAAAAACAGAGCTCTTGAGGAACCTAAAAGTAAGATTTTGATTGCCAGAAAATTCACAGTATGACAACTCAGAGAGGACACAAACTGAGCTCCCACTTCTAATCCCTTGTGTTGTATTATAAATAATGTATTATTGTCATTTATTAAAAATTAAGTAAAATTTGTTTAAAAATTAAATTAATAAAATAACTTAATTAATCATTTACTTTGTTTAGGAATCCCAAAAGACTAATTTTAAAAGATGTTGAATAAAGTTAAGAGTTTTCAGTGTTTTTCAGGAATAAGGCTGACTTAAAGCATCATAGTGACATAAGGAATATGAATTTGGAAGTATAGAGTTGACCAAAAAGTACTCTAAAGTTCTTTGATGTTTTTAAATCTGCATCAGATTTAGTGCTGTGCAAGTGACCAAATCATGGCTCCATGTTTCCAGGACAGTACAACTGCACTCAGTTAAAATTTCTTTTCTAGGCTCCAAAGTGTATGAAGCAGTTAGGATCCCAATAGGAAATAAATGATACACTTAAATTATGATACATAAAGACAGGTTATTTACAAAGGCACTTCAAGAGGGATACTGCAGTAACCTGAGATTAGTAGCAGTAAAGCTGCTGAAACTCCTTAAAACTAAAGAGATAAAGAAAAACCGCTACCAAACCAAAAGAAGAGAGGCATACAGAGAAGACCACCCTAAGAGGAACAGCTAACTTAGTTTGAGGTTCATAACCAACTGAAGAAAACCCCTTAGGAAGAGTATTTTCCCTACAGGGAAATAAACAGTCATAATACTCTGGAATCCTTTTCTCTCCTTCCAGGTCCCCAGTGGCCAAATCCAGCCAGAATTGGAGAGCCTGGAGCCACTGATGGAGCCCATTCGGATCAACTCCCCTCTGCATACGGAACAAGGCAGGGTCGAGAGGCAGGAGCGTGGGGGACATCTAAAACAAAAGGGGTGTGAAATTCTAACTTGCTATCATATCTTTACCTTCTTGGCTCTTCAGCAGGCCTAATTGTTATGTGCTAAAATATAATTTCAAATCAATTAGACTTTGGATCTTTAGGCAGATTAGATTCAGACCGATGAGGAGTATTAACTCTACAGTAAGTATAAATGTGTATTTCGTGCATGTAAGAGATCAGGCATGGGTTTTGGGGGTAGTGGCAAGGGATACAGTTTCATCAGAACGATTCCTTAGAAGGTTCTACTACAACAGTTATGGAAATAAAAGGGCATAATTAGTTCACATGGGAACATTTTTGAATCCTCTAAAAACCATTTGGCATTGCTATTCCCTATAAGGAAAACTAGATTAAGGAAACCAGTAATTAAAATGGAGTGCTTTAAATGTACTTAATGGAGATGTTCTTTACTGAAATACTAGAAATAATATTGGCCTGAAGCATTACAGTGATTTAAGAAATAAGAAGTAGGAAGCACAGAGCTGGCTAAGGTGGAGTATTTACAGACAGTTTTTGAATGTAAATCAAAACTCTACCAGGAAGGTTTAGAAAGGAATGGATACTTTATTAGGTAAAGTTCAATCTACAACTGTGAGTCAATTGAAAGTTAATAGCAGCTTTGTTAAAGGTCATAGATAAATGGCTACTGTAGTTTTAATGAATATTTTATTCATGTCACCTTTAAATTAGTTAAATTTAGAAAGAATAATGATGTAATGCCAAAGGGTTCTTCTTGGAACACTAAAAGCGGAATTTAATTTTAAGGCTTTAGTACTAGTTTTCATTCTCTAATACAGGTTTTAAACTATTTGGAGCCTTCTTTTTTTCTTTTTAACATTTATTGCATGTTAGAATTTGTTTCTTAAATATGTGTGTTTTATACTGATAATTAGTAGAAAAAGCAGTGAATTTAAGATTGAATGCATATTGAAACCAAAGTTCATCAAATATTAACCATAGTAAAATTAGAAAAAATCTTTTAATTTCTTGGAGACTCATTCTTCTCATCTGAGAAATGGGAAATAATAAAAATTTTGAGCATTAAGTAAGATAAGCTTTTCAATTAATATCATTTACTCTCTCCAGTCTTATCTCTTTAAGAACAAAACTTCTGTGGTATAGTTCAACAGCCAGAAAATCTAATAAAATAAAAAGATATACCCAGGGAACTTTCTTTGTAAAGAGTATGATACTGAGCATTACAAAACTTGTGAATTATAGAGGCCCATTTTAGTGAACAGGATACATGACAGATGCAGCCAGAGAGTCAATTTCTAGATGAGGCTCTCAGACATTGGGGAAGGAGACTAAGAGAAGAGGTTGGACCTGTGGTGTTAAGCCCAGCCCTAGAGGCATGACTCAGAAACAGGTGTCAGGGATGAGAAATAGGAAAACAAGATGAAGTAAAAGAAGCCAGGTCAATGGAACGAGATTTTGGGGAATCCAATTTATTTAGGCGTGTGGAGGACACTTGCCTTGGATCACTCAATAAAGCCAGGTGAGCCCTCACATTGTACAGAGTCTGAAGGGTCCTTTGGACCCTTGAAGGTGTTCCTCTGAATGAAACAAGATGCCTTAAAGAGCCATGACAGTGTAGAATATTTTAAATGTTGTCCTTAGTAGTCAGTGACTGAAATTTTATTAGATAAAGCTTGTAAGGCATTCTGCAACCAAGTAATAATTTAGGCAACTGAAAACTCTCGTGTCAGTTGTCCACATATTATAGATTGCACATACTATTTATATATATATATAAAGTAACTTTTCAAATAAAATATGAAATACAAAATAACTCCTTGACCACTTGAAAAACAAACACATAGTTGGAAAGTCTGCTAGAAACTGACTTATTCTAAGCCCCATAACTCCTTGTGTTCATTTGTCAAAACCGTTGGTAAATACCTTTACCAACAATTTAAAAGTATATTTACATTATTCATAAAGTAAACTTGTATTCTATTCATAATGAATAGTTTAATTACTGGGCAAGGAGGAAACCAATGATTTCTTAATGGGCTCCATTAAGAAAGGCAACTTACTGTCAAATCTCAAAATCCTTTCACCAAAGAGTATAAGTAATGCTTTCACAATTATTCAGAAATTCATTCATTCAACAAGTACTTATTTAGCCTCTACTTTATGCTCTGCTTTGTTTTAGGAAATGGGAATTCAGCTACAGAAAAGACAAAGTTCCTAGCCTTACTGTTCTTACATTCCAATAAAAGAAAACAATTGATTAAAGTAAACAAATAAAAATCTAAACAAATAATGTACAGTATAAAGTCAGGTATAAATTAATGGGAAAATCAACCAAAGTGAGAAAACAAACAATGAGAGGGATTTTAGGTAATCTGGTCAGGGAAGGCCTCTCTGAAGAGATACTTTTGAGCAGAATCTTGAATAAAGAGAAGAAGCAAACCCAACAGGTCTCTAGGGAGAAAGCATTCAAAGCAGAGGGAATCATATTTGCAAAGGGCCTGAAGTGAGAAGTTGTCTGTTACGTTCAAGGAAGCACAAGGGAACATACTTAGCTAATGTGAGAAGGGTAGTCCGGAGTGAAATGATAAAGGCCTGGTAGGCTCTACAGAGATTCTTTTTCTTTTTTTTCCCCCTCACATGGCTGTTGAATGTATTTGCTTGATCAGTAATGGTTCTGGCACAAATTAGTAACAACACTGAGACAACTGTAATGAAATACTAAATTTTTAAAATCCATGACACTTTGATAGGAATTAGAGTTTACACAAACAAAAAGAAACCTCCAATATTGCCAGCAAATATAAAATGAATGTAATATGACAAACAGGACAGCAAGAAGGCTTTTACACATTTATACTTGACACTTGACCATATTTTCAGTCACCATAATATCATGTCTCCAAGTTTCAAAAAATAGTATGTTGATTTCTATAACAAAGCTTTTTTTGGTACAAAAAATCAAATAATGGTCAATAAGTCACAATAAGTGCAATAGGTAGAGGATTAAAAAATACCACATCAAACAGATGCTGAAAATAAATACTAAGTAGGAGAAGGAGGAGGAAAGGACAGAGCCCTCATGGCGGTGGGAGTTTGTTTCTATTACCTTGACTGTGTGTCTTCACCGCCACGAGAGCTGACCTACCTCATGGGTGTCACATATTTGGGCAGAACAAAGTGTGACTGAACAAAGGTGCCCAAGAGTCTGTCTCCCGGACCCCTCAGGTCACCAGGGAAGTAGCAAAAACAAGAAAACAGGGCTAGGGATCACAGCTATCATTAAAAGGAAACGGTTTTTTGTTTTTTGGGGTTTTTTCTATTGCTCAATCTTGTCAATTGAAGTCCATCGGCAGGTTCACTGAGAGATGCGGATAACTGAGAACTTTTGTTTAACATGATATATGGCTTACTCAGGCAGTGAGACATTTACTTTCTAGCCCAAGCAAGCAATCTAAGTCATTCAGTTTTTAATGGAAGGTCAGTCACATAGAAGATTTCTGGTTTGAGAAACACCCTTTTTGTGGATTCCTTAGGTCAAGGCAGTTAATGCTTTACAGAGATTCTTTCAGGGGAGAGATAGGATTTGTCCTGTGTTCTAAAAGGATTACCTTTGGGTTTCTCGGGGGAAAGACAGTAAGGAAATAGGGAGAACATTAGGAAGTAAAGGATCCATTAACAAGCACTACAGCAGTCCAAGATAAAGGTGATGATGTTAAAACTTAGGAAGTAGTGTCCTGGCTGCTGTGGCTCAGTGGACTGAGTGCCGGCCTGCAAGCCAAAGGGTCACTGATTCAATTCCCAGTCAGGGCACATGCCTGGGTTGTGGGCCACGTCCCCAGTAGGGGGACGCACAAGAGACAACCACGCATTGATGTTTCTCTCCCTCTCTTTCTCCTTCCCTTCCCCTCTCTCTAAAAATAAATAAATAATACCTTTAAAAAAAAATGACTTAGGAAGTAGCATTGGAGAAGATGGTGAGGACTTGGATTTTGTATATATTTGGAGGAATGAGATTTGCCAATTCACTGAGATGTGATTGTAAGAGAGAAAATGGAGTTAGAAATGACAAAATAGTTTTTGATTTGCTATCGAGTATATTTTTTTAGATGAGTAATGTTGGGGGCAGGTGAAACTTGGGAGAGAACATATGGGTTTTGGTTTCAGCTACATTAAGTCTAAGATACCTGCTAACCACCCAACACTAAGACGTGAAGTGGACACATACATGCACGTCAGGATTAGGAAAGGCAGCAAAGCAAATGATGTCCAGGCTGTCAATGAGGCCTACCGCCTACCACTTAACTTGACATTTCAGAAAATCTCCGAAGGAATCTCAGGCCCATGCTCCCTGCCATGGAATCTACGGGGCTCCTTGAGCCACGTTTTACCAGAGTAAGGCCTTAGGGCTGTGGCTGCTCTCAAGAGTCCACTTCAGGGTATTTCTGATTATTTTGAAGACGGTGGCAGGCACACCCAGATTTTTGCAAAGTCTTACATCCATAAAGGAAAACCAAAAATGGCCAAAGCTATAATAAGCTAGATGCTTTTCTAAGACAAAGCAGATGAAACATTTTTGTCCAAAGACATAAACTTCCTTAAAAGCTTGAACTGTCTAATGTAATAGCTTTTGGCTATATACATTAATTTAAATTTAAAAAATGTAGAAGTCTGTTCCTCATTTGCCCTAGCCATATTTCAAGGGTTCAGTGGCCACATGTTGGTAGTAGCCAGTGTATTGGCCATTCTGGATAGTACAGAAATAGAGTATTTCCATCACCACTAAAGTATGTTACTAACTAATGGTCAGGGTGGCTCTAGTGTTTGTCATTAAATATCAATTTTCAAGTCATGATATTTCTCAAATTATAAATGTAATTTATTGTTTTTGCTTTCTTTAATTCTATTGTGTTCTATATTAGTCACATCAACTCCATGGGTCAAAGTCTTTTCTCAGAGAATGTCCCAAAGCCAGTCCTGAATTCAACAGACTGATCCATT
>PVJD01012751.1:0-37956 GCA_004026545.1 Mormoops blainvillei | reverse complement strand
TGGTGGGCAGGGGGCATGGGTCCGCTGTGATACAGGCTCTTCTCCCGACCCGCTATACGGGTGTCAGGAGGGGAGGGCCCATCAAAGGAGGCGGGGGAAGAGGCAGGGAGGGGGCCACCCGAGCCCGGGTTGAAGTGCGCTCCCCGGGGGGAGGGGGTGAGGCGGCCAGAGATGGACGGGGCTGGAGGTGTGCTGTAAGGGGGCTCTGGTGGGGACGTGGTGGGAGGCGGGGGAATGTCCTCCGAACCAGGCACAGACAGGCTGCGGCTGAACTTCATGGTTGGGGGTGCTAGATAGGGTCTGTCATCTTCTGCAGCCCCTGGGAAGACACAGAGGATCCAGCGGTGGGAGGGGATGGGGGTGGGGGTCTCCCTGTAACCTTATCCCATAGAACTCCAATTAATGATGATGATGATGATGATGATGATGATGATGATGGCGGCACCCCTATATGTAAGGCGACCTTCAATTCACATGGATCAGGCCAGAGCTTCCCCAGCTCTGGTAAATCCAAATCAGCTTGTACGCCACAAAGCACCAAACACCCAAGGAAGCAAAGGGGGCTGGGGCGAAATTCAGCTGAACTGCCATCCAAGGCCAGGAGGGGGCGCCATTTCCAAGTCACACAAAAGCACAGTATAAGTAGTGGTGGCTTGGGGTGAGCAAAACTGGCTCGAGCCAGGAAGAGATCCTGTGGTTATGTGGATAGTTACAGGTTTCTTTTCACGTATGGATAGAAATGAAATGCAATCGGCACATCAAAGGTTTCACAGATAGAACTCTTGAGGATGAAGCTAATGTTTAAAAGAGGGAGCCGACTGACAGGTATGCAATGTTATGCAGATTTATAGGTGGCTGACATTCGGTAAATGATGAGATATAGGCAGACCTCACAGATGCAAGACACACACAGGTAGACGGTGGACACTGGAAGCTGAGGAAAAGCTAGATCCAATTAACAAAGGGGCTCAGAGACGATTGGAGGAGTGAAGTCTTTTGCCTACGTAATCAACCGTCAGGGCTCAGTTTTTGACCCTCTTCTCAAGCCTCTGGCTACGGTCTCCCTTGACCGGCATCACGGCTTCATTCACTGCTTCTCTGCTGAAGACTCCCACCTTTGTTTCGGCCCAATCCTCTCCCCGGAGCTCCAGTCCCCCATTATCTAAATGCCACCTCCACTTAATGTCTCACTGGCATCTCAGACTCAGTAGACCGCCAGTGGAGCTCATGATCTCATCCCTCCCCTGGTCTGCCCTATCTTAGCAAATGGCAGCTCGGACCTACCTCAGGGCCTTTGCACTGGCTGCTTCTGCTGCCTGGAATGCCTTACCTCTGGAGATCGCCATGGCTCCCTGCTTCATCTCCGAGGTTCAGCCCAAACCTGCCCCTTCCTGCCCCTGCGATCTCTCTTATCCGACACTACTGTTTCTGTTTTTCCGTAACACTTAACTGCACATCATACACTATATAGTTTTCTTGTTTCTTATCTTTATAGCATGTTGCCTGTCTTCCCCTCATGTCAGCTCCACGAAGGTAGGACCCTTTAAGTCTGTTTTGTTCACTGACATATCCCCCACAGTCTAACTTGGCATATAGTAGTACTCAATAAACATTTGTAGAATGGGTGAGTGAATGAATGAACTGAATGAATAAATGGAGTCAAGGATAAGAGAGGAGGGACCAGGGTCTCTGGTGGGGGTGACTCAACTGCATCTGGGCAGGGGCAATAATCTCCCCATTTTCTAGACGCAGAGCCCTAGGCCCAGAGAAGTAAAGCCACTTGCCCCGGGTCACACAGCTGGAACTGACGAGAGACAGGATTCAAAGCCAGGTTTGCCCAGCAGCAAGGCCTGAGCTCTCTGGGCAAATTCATGGAATCGTGGTCACAAAGGGAAGGGGGAAAGAGCATTTCCAGGTCCCCTGGTTCCTGCTGTAAACAGTCACCCTTCCAGCCTCCCCTTCCGCCTCTGGCCACCCTGACATCCGCCCTTCCGGTGACATACCGATAGATTTTTGCCGGAGCATAAGCCCAGGTCCTGGAGGCAGGTAAGAAGGACGGTCATAACTTGGCTGCGAGCGGTGGTGGGGATCGAAGTTCGACTTTGGGGTGCCAGCCGGGGAGGAGAGAGAAAAGACAGCAGAGGAAACACAGTCAGGGTAGGAAGATGCATGCCTTCCATACGTGGCCGACCCCCATTCCTTCTCCAAGCCTTTGCAGGCAGGGAGAGGGACGCGGAGGAGAGGCAAGGGGATTCTGGCGGAGGGAAGAGAGTTTCTGAGTCTGGGTAGTAGGGAGAAAGGAAGGAAAAGAAAGATTTTTCCTATTGGCTCTGCTTCCCATACTGGGCACTCCTTTGGGTACTTGTCTCCATTCCTGCTGTCACTGCCCAGGTCCAAGGCACCACCACTGCTTGCCTGGATGGCTATGGTAGACTCTTCCCTTGTCTCCCTGCTGCCACCTTGTCGCCCCCCCCCCCCCACCTTCTGGTCTGCTTTCCACACAAGGGTTAGAGGGATCTTTTCAGAAAGTAATTCAGGTCATGCTACTGCCCTGCTTCAAATCCGACAGTCACACCCCGCACCAGTTAGAAAGGGATGTGAATTCCCAGCTCTGGTGTCCGTGCCCTTCTGCTGGGGGGCACTGGCAGTCCCCTTGACAGGGAGGCTGTGTCCATCCCCAGCTGCGGTGTCACCTGCCCTTTGATCTGAAGAATCGCCCTCCCCCAAAGGAGCTGGGGAGGGTGTGCCCAAGCAGTTACATGCTTCCACTTCTGGGAGCCACCTGCAGCCAACGACTGACGGGCACGGAGGTCCAAGGCAGGATTGACTGGTGAGTGCAATTCACACTCCAGAGCTCTCCGAGGGATCAGGCAAAGGTGGGCATTGGCAGGGACAAGGTTTGCTGGCCCCCTGCAGCCCATGGTGCCTTCCTCACTCCGTTACAGGTTTCCTCTTAGTTGGCCCAAGAACCCCTATCTCAGGCTCCGGCTGTAGGAGCCCCAGATTCAGAACCTTGTCTGGTCTAGTCCTGCCTAAATCTCCTTTCTGCTCGCTCTGGTCACACCATGTCCCCCTCTCCCTGCTTCCCCAAGGCCCCGAGGTCCATCTCTGCTTTAGAAGATTTGCAAGTCCCGATCTTCTCTCTGCAACGGTTTCCTCCTAATTGTCACAGGTCCTTTCCATCTTGAAGTTCTCCGCTCCTCTGTCCCTCCCAATCACTGTCTACTGAATACCCTTGTCCTGTTTTCTTTTTTTAAAAAAGATTTTATTTATTTATTGTTAGAGAGAGGGGGAGAGAAACTTCCACGTGTGGTTGCCTCTTGCATGCTCCCAACTGGGAACCTGGCCCGCAACCCAGGCATGTGCCCTGACTGGGAATCGAACCGGTGAGCCTTAGGTTCGCAGGCTGGCGCTCAATCCACTGAGCCACACCAGCCAGGGCCCTGTCCTGTTTTCTTCCTGGCACTTTTCTCTGTCTGAAATGGTCTTGTTACTGGCTTATTATCTGTCTCCCAGCCTAGGATGTCAGCTCCCCGAAGGCACTGTATATTATCCCAGATAACATGGGGTGGGTACCCTCTCGGGCCCCCATGATACTTTCAGGGGAGATGTTTTAATTTCTTCTAAAATGAGAAGGGAAAACATATAGTCAATCCGGATAATATTCCTCTTTGTACCAACGTAGTCATAAAACACAGATTTTTGAATCTGTATGTAAAGACTCAAAAGATCTGTACTTAAAACTTTTAAAGGAGGCTGGGGCTGGCAGAGGCAAAGCTGCCAAAGACCCGTGGAAGTCACGGATGACTGCTTGAGGGTGGCAGCTTCGTTAGTCTTGTCTGCTGGGTCCTCTGATGGGGCCTGAGGCTCTATACGCTCATGTCATATGAACAAGAGACTCAGAAAGAGTCAATGTCAGGCGTTGCTACTTCGAGGTTTCTCTTCCATACAGCAGAACCCCATTCTACACAATCCACCCCCCTTCCAATGAAAATTTTCTAAGGGAAGAGACCTTGACTGACTGGTTCACTCCTACACCCCCAGGGTCCAGTAGCAGGTCAGCACAGAGGAGGCGATCAATACCCATTTCGTAGAACAAAGGATTGACTGGAAGTGATACAAGCTCCCCACAGGAAAGGGGGGAGCACCCTGAAGGCAAGCCACCTGTTCCGTTCCTCTGAACGTGCCCGGGAACCAGCACCCCAAGTCAAGAAGTGTCTCCTGAGGGCATGCCCGTTTTGGCTGGTTTCCTCCCTTCTGATCTTCTCTGAGCAGAATTCCCGGCCCGTCAACTCTTCTTGACTTTGCGGCATGTCTTTCTCAAACATCTTCCTTAGGCCATTTCTCCCTAAGCCTCAGCTGAACATCCTGTTTGGCTTTTCATCCTGCCCTGCCTGCAGCTCGCGAAGATCTGCGTGGTAGCAGGGAGCCAAACCCCGCAAGAGAGGGGAGACTGGGTGATGATGTGGACAAAGAGGGAGAGAGAGGGAAAGTGAAGGGGGCCATTCCTGTGCCGGCCACTTTGCTGGCTGTCGTACGTGTTAAGTCCTCACTGAATGCGCAAACTTGTCAGTTCGGGTTGGTGACACTCATTTCGAGGAGAGTGAAAGAGGCTGGGGATCAGAGGAGAAGGGTCACGTTCTAGGTCAGCCACTAAGTAAGGAGGAGGTTACAGAGCTCCTGTAGAAAACAGACTGCAGTGACTAGAAAATGCTAAGATTAAGAAGGAAGAAGAAGGGTTACAAAGGGCAAATAAAATGGCTGTCGGAAAGGATTCGCGGACCACCGAGGGGCAGAAGCAGGCTGGGAGGACGCTGAGCAGAGTCCAGCCTGGGGCGGATGGGCGAGTTGATAGCGGGGAGGTAGAAAGTGTGGGAAGCGTCCTGCGTGGGGCCTGGGGGTGCGGGAGGGGGTCAGTGTGTCAAGGGGCGGCTCTGAGGGGCAAGAAAGGGGTCACAGCGATAGAAGAGGAAGGGTGCCTCTAACCGAAGAGGGCACAGAGTGAAGACAGGCAACAGATTTACAAGCTGACAGAGGACACATCGAATGGGAAGGGAGGGAATTTACTGATGGGTAACCTGACGTCGTAAGGCGTCAGAAAGGCAGAGAAGATGTCAGACTAACGTAGGACCCATAGCAGCTTCTGAGAAGGCGAGCTGACGACCTGAGGGGCGCACTACTCAAGGTGGGACAAGCTGACCTCCATCGACAAACGGGTAGGACCCGCTCCCGCGCCTAGGGGGCAGCCAATCAGGGTGCGCCAGATGCGCGTGACGTCATCAGCTGCCGGGCAGACTCCTCCCCAGCGAGTGGTCCGGAGTGGGTGGTCGGTGGGGCAGGTGCCTCAGTGACAGAGTATGTGCCCTGGCGCTGAACAGGGGCTGGAGGCTGACGATGGATTGGGAAACTCGCGCCACGGAGACCGCCCCTGAAAGGGGTTAGAGGGGAGAAGAGTGGGAGACAGACGGACAGAGATAGACAACGGGAGAGATGGGAGAAAAAGAGGGATGAGGAGGGCGCAGGGACAGAGATTCGGGTCCAGAGGGAGGAGCGACAGAGATTGAGAGACAGGAGGGGAAATGAAACAGCGCTGGGAAGGAAAAGGGACGTGATGAGGCAGGAAAGTCGGCCCTGAGAGACCCTGAAATGGAGAGGGCTGGAGCTGTCCCTGGGGTTAGAGGGAGGCAGAGAATGTACCCAAGAAGCTGTGACAAAAAGAATCGGAGGGAGAAACCGAGTCTAGAGAAAGGCTAAAACCTGCACCTGTACAAAGACTTGGGGAGAGAGGGGGGCCTGGGGGCGCGGGCGGGAGTCAGTGACCAGGTCGCAGAGCCATTTGTTGAGAAAATCGAAGCCACACACAAGGGAGGACAGATGGTTGGACAGCAAAGCCCTGAGGGGAGACAGAACCCAAGAGGCGCCCCGACCTATAGTGGTTCGGCCTGGGGTTTGCACCCCCACATCGGCGGGTCTCCCCTAACCCCGTCGCAGGTTTTGTGAGAGGCGTGTTTTTTAGCGAGGGCTGAAATCTCCCAGTTCTTACGCTTGTTAACAGTGGCGTCTTGTACAATATTCCGCTCCTACTCACTGCTGTGCAGGTCACTGCCCCCCACCCCCACCGCCCACTTGCCCCCTCTGGTCTGTTGCAGAGGAGTTCAAGTGGGAGACGGAAGAGGGGACAGAAACTGAAACAAATGGGAGTTGGAGACACAGAAGACGAAGCCACACACCAAGAGAGAGGCCACAGAGTGGAGACACAGAAATGTCAGGAAGGGGCCCTTGCGTTGACTCAGGGTGAGAGAGATCACGATGGCTGGTGGGAAGGGAAAGAGAGAGCCCCAGCATGCGAGGGAGGGCTTGGGGAAAGCCCGGAGGTAGGCCCTAGGGGGCAGAGAAGAAAAGGGACAGTCCAACGGGGAAATGAGCACTGGCCTCCAGGGCCTGAAGGGAAGGGAGGCCCCAAGGAAGACCTTGGGCGAGTGGGGGCGGACAGGCCGCTGGTGTTACTGTTGGCCAGTGTTGGGGCCCCTCCAGGGTGTCTTTGGAGCTCTCGTGGTGAATTCTGCGAGGGCCAGGATCTTGTCTATCCTGTCACCCTCGTTCGTGCAGAGAGGGGCTGGCACGCTGGCTGCCCGGCACTTCATGAATGGGGGCTCCAGTCACTGAATAAATGCTCTAATCTGTTATAGGAGACTCCGCACTGCGCCGGATATGCTACTGCAGGGTCTCTGGGGTACACAAGTCACCACGGGGTCTCCAGTTTGTTATTTTGTGGCCTAGGGTGCTCACCAGCTGTCGAGAACCTACTGTGCTAGGAGCTGATCTTATTATTCATTCCTTGTAAGAACCAGCTGGATCGGCTTATGTCCCACTTTACAGAAAAGGAAACTGAGGCGCAGGGAAATTAAGTAGCGTGGCCCAAGCAAGTCGGAGGAAGTCGGGATTTAAAGGCAGGTGTGCATGGCTCTATGGAGGCCCATGCTGTGATCCTCCCCCCGACCTTGGTGGGCCGGTGGGCACGGAAGACAAACCTGGCAGCCCCAAGGACCTCAAATCCCTTGAGCAACCAAAGACAGGTGTGAAGTGGGAATCTACTGCACATGGGGCACCCTGCCAAGCCCTGGGAAGGGACCAAGGACCCTCCACCTCTAAATCAGAAGCAAATTCTCGCAGTCGGGGTACAAAATGTCCCACCTGCATTTGGTTCTTGTAAAAATACTCGCTCCTCTGGAGTAGGCTGAGCACTTGGAGGGCAGAAAAATTACATCTTTATTTTCACTATCCTCCAACTAAAATACAACATTTCCTCAATTAAAAATGTAGGTCACAAACCACGGTAGTGTTAGCAAGACCTGTGACTATATCCCCGACAGAAATCACAGATATTTCCATATCCCATCGCAGTGGCTGCAATTTCTCAAAATAGTATTTTATGCTCCTTCTGTCTTGGAAATTAGAGCCGTTAAGATCCACCACCAGATCTTTCTGGCTAACGTGCTGATGAAAAGAACTGATGTTACTATATCCCAATTTTGTACTTTTAAAAAATATTTTGATAACTTCATTTCATTGTGATTGGCTTCTTTTGTTACCTTATGCGTTTTATTGTCTGCCTCTATAAGTGTAATTCTCGGAATGCTGCTAGCCCACCAAAAGGGTCCATGGCCCGCCCCCAGAAGCCAAAGAGCCTAGTTTTAGAGTAAATGGTCCCTTAGTCACCAGGTGGCGGGTATGGTCTGTGAGAAGAGGGGTTCAGAGGCTGGGGTCAGAAGGCGGGGCCTGGGCAGAGAAGAAGGAAGTGCTAAGAGAGAGGCACGGCCAATGGAAGAGCTGGTGGGGGTGGCGTTCCCATGAAGGTGCACAGATCAGTAGGGATAATACCCAGCAAGGGGCCAGCAGGGCCCAGTCAGAACAACCAGGGCTGTGGCTGGACCATGGATCCAGTGGCCTGACTTGGGTTGAAATCCTGGCTCATTCTCTGAGCCTCCGTTTCCCCTCGGTAAGTGGGTTACCGTGCGTACATCACAGGGTGATTCTAAGACATAAACGACGTGATCCATGTAAAACATACTGTCTAAAATACTCTCAGTGCCCGCTACCG
The DNA here is from genome assembly GCA_004026545.1 of Mormoops blainvillei. Classification (NCBI taxonomy): domain Eukaryota; kingdom Metazoa; phylum Chordata; class Mammalia; order Chiroptera; family Mormoopidae; genus Mormoops; species Mormoops blainvillei. The sequence goes on along the minus strand of PVJD01012751.1, from coordinate 29,855 downwards.
TTAGCCTCCGTCGTAGGGCAGAGCAGGCAGGTCCAAGACAGAGCTGATAATGAATATCTCAGGAACTACCACTTGTTGAGCACCCATTAGTATGCGCTGGGCCTATGCCAGGAATGTCCGTCATGACACTGTCTTACCTTCCCTGAGACCTTTGAGGTGGGGCAGACATGGAAATAGAGGGAAGAAGCATGAGGAGCAGGAATGGAGAGAGGGGTGAGGAGACGAGAGAAAGAGAGAGAGAGAGAGAGAGAGAGAGAAAGAGAGAGAGAAAGGATCTGGGGGGACGTGGTGAGAACAAGGAAGAGAATGGGTAGAAAGGCGAGGAGGCCCTGGAGCAGGAAGAGAGAAGCAGATCCCAGGAAGAGTGGTGCCCCCAGGGCTGACATTAAATACAGGAGCTCAGGAAGTGTTTGCAAGGAAAGGGATGGAGGCTCCAAGCTGGTGTGTGCACCCCTCAAGGTTCCTTCCCCCAAGACCCCCGTTCCCCAGACCAGGCCGCCTACCTCAGTGGCAAAGAAGCCTTTGGGCCGGTGTTTGCCCAGGGATGCGAGGCCACCAGGCCCAGGACTCTCGCTTGCACTGATGGTCTGCTGAGCTGCAGCCAGAATTTCATCCAGTTTGTCTAGGGGGAGGCAGAAGAGGGGTGGAGACCCAGCGAGATAAAGATTGCTTTGGCCTCAAGCAGAGACAGAGCTGCCGGGAGGCCACACAGTGGCTTGTGAAAACCAGAAGACGCCCCTGTCTCCATCCCGGTGGACAGGCAGCCCCGATGGAGACACAGCCTCCAGCCCAGCAGGCGGGGCCCCGCCATGCGCAGGAGTGAGGGCGGCGGGCAGCCATCGTGGGAGGTGGGAGCTCAGACCTGAGGGCTGGGGCAAGGTTGGGTATGAGGGTGATCAGCAGGCCCGAAGAGGGACAGGGTGGCCGCGGCGCCGCCGCCTTGGACGTGGGGTCAGGGGCCCTGGGCTGCCCGGGGAGCGGGCGGGGTCGGGGGACAGCTTACTGAGCGCCATCTGATACACGGTCCGCTTTTTCTCCATGCTGGGCACGGGCGCGGGCTGCTGTTCATATTCTGTGGGCAAAGGGTGCTGCTGTAGCCCAGGGGCGCCCCTAGGGGGCGGGGCGGAGCGGGCTCGACCCGCGGGCGTGGCCAGCGGGCGTGCGCAGCGGGCGTGGGGCAGTGAGGGGCCGGGGCGGGGAGGGGCGAGTCCGCCGGCGGGATCGGGACGGGGGCCCTCCCGCCAGTCCTGTGCCCACTCACCACTCTTCTTCTTCCAGGGGGAGACTAGCCCGGGGGAGAGGCAGTAGAGGAGCCAAGAGTTAGGACTTCAGGGGGAGGCGAGGGGCCCCCTGTCTGGAACGCCCACCTCCCGCAGGGCCCCGGGGTGGGGACGGTCGGCTGCCTGACCCGCCCCTGTCAGCGGACACTGGACCCCCAGGTCCGCTCTGTCTGGAGGGAGGGGGCTGACTTCCTTTCAGTTAGTGGAGGGTGGGGGCCACTGGTGGTGGGTGGTGAAGAAGAGGGTGTGGGACGGACTGGGGTGTGTGAGAGGGGCTAGGAAGGAAACAGACCCTCAGAAAGGGACAGACAGACCTGGAGACCCCGACAGAGAAACAAATACAAGAGGACAGAGGAAAGGCTCGACCGTCAGACCTCAGACGCCCCTTCCCAGAGACACACACGCAGGCCAGAGAGTCTGGCCCATGGACCGGGGACAGGATGAGGACGAGGACCCTTGGTCACTAACAACACTAACAGACTCGAGGAAGGTCCCGCCCCCTCTGCCCCTTTCCCTCTCAGCACCTGGGCCCCCGGCAGCCCCACAGGCTCACCCATCTCCTCCAGCTCTGAGGTCATGGACTTGGAACGCAGGGAGATGGCTGGGGGTGGGAGCCGCTTAGCCTGCTGAGGTGCTGAAGAGGGGACGGTGGGGGGTCAGGCATCAGTACCAAGGGGAACAGCCCCGTGACCCCCCTCCAACACCACCGCAGTGCTTCCGGAGCTCAGAAAACAGTCACCACCAGCATGGTGGACTCTCCCTGCCTCGGTTTCTCCCCAGAAGGGTCATGGACAAGGAAGCTCGAGGAAGGGAAGGCCAGCAGTGGGGGGCGCTCCTGAGGGTCTCGGGCTGGTGGCAGGGGCATGCCAGGCCTGGCCAAGCAGTAGGGGGATCACCTTTCTTATGGACAGCCTCATCCATGTCCGGGTGCCTGGTCACCATCACCACCTTGACCATAAGCGTGTTGCCCCCTTGGCGGATCATGTTGACCACCTGCCGGTGGCCGACCTTCACCACGTTCTGCCCGTTCACCTGTGGACGAGGACCCTTGGTCACTAACAACACTGACAAACTCGAGGAAGGTCCCGCCCCCTCTCTGCCCCGTTCCCTCTCAGTACCTGGGCCCCGGCAGCCCCATAGGCTCACCCACCTCCTCCGGAGTTGAGGTCCCAGACACCCCTGAATCACACCCAGTAGGGGAGGGAGGGGTGCTTTCGGCTTCAGAGTCTCACGTCAGCGGTACCGTGGACCACTCCTCCCTCCCTCGGACCCTCATCGCCACTATCTTGCCTTGCAAGGCCCCAGCTCTCAGTTCCTGTAACTCTCCTGGCATCAGGGCTGTGGGAGGGGCTGGGCCCACCCTGCTCACGCCCTTTCTCCCTCTTTGTCTGCCTTGAGGGAGTGCGTGCGTGTTAGGGGACAGTGTTGTCATCTTTTGAGATGCTTCGGAAAGGCCTTCGGATTGAATCCTCGAAGAAAGCAGAGGCCGGGAAGCCTGGTGCCAAAGGAGAATCTGGACTTGGGCCGCCCAACCCTGGCGAGGATCGCACGGGGCCTTTGGCTTGGTCACCAGGGTCTCAGGGAAGAGAGGGGTGCCTGTGATGGGTGGGCGGGAGGCTGGAGGCTGGGGCTCGGAGGGGCCCCCGGAGCCGGGGGCCAGGACCCACCTCGATGAGGAAGTCTCCCATGCGCAGTCCCGCACGCCATGCCACGCCACCCTCGTCCACCGACTCCAGGTACTGCAGCGCCGGGAAGGCCGGGGTGGGGGTGAACTCCTCGATGGGGGTCTGCGCTGCAGATGGGAGGAGCCGGCGGGGTCGGAGGGGAGGGGGTGGAGAGGCCGAGCAGGGGATGGGGCTCAGACCCAAGTCACGGAGGCCTCGCCGTAGCTGAGGGACCAGCACCCTGGGGTTGGGGTGGTGGGTGGGCTGGGGGTCCCCTCCCCTGTCCATCCCTCTGGGTCGGAGAGCCATTCTCCCATCCCCTCCCGGCCGGTACTCACCCTTGGCCCCCCGGAGCACGAACCCAAACCCCTCACTGTCCTTCTTCTGCAGCAGAACTGTCTTCTCCTTAATGATGTAATCACTGGGTGGGGGGGGAGGGCAGGGAGGGACGGGGGTGGGGCGGGTGGAGAAGGGATCATGAGACACGGAGCCAGGCCCCGCCGGCAGCCTGGTGGCCCGAGCCCCTGCTCCAGGGCCATTCATGGCACCCAGGATGCTCCTCACCCACTCTGGGAGTGAGCGTTTGCTCGCGGCACCTCTGACAGGCCTCCCCCGCAGAGCTCCGAGTGCCTGTTCTCCCACTCACTCTTTCCTCATTCATCCATCCGAGCATCCATCCACCCATCCATTCAGTAGGCAGCTACTGAGCCCACTGTGCAGCAGGCACGGCTCAAGGGACGGGGAGGTGCGCCAGCAGATCACCAGACAGCCTGGCGTGAGCCCCTGCTAGCCGCTTCCTGTCTGTGACCTTGAGCTCGGGACTTTCACCTTTTGGGTCTCGGTTTCCTCATCTGTAATCGCAAGCTCTACGTGACAGGCTGCGGTGGTAGCAAAGTCCCTACAGCCTTCCCAGCGCCCGGCATGTCACGTGCGCTCAACACAATTCCTTCCCTGTCTCCCTGGTCAAGTGTTCAAGTCAAGAGGACACACGCGCTTCGCCGATACCCCTCCCAGCTCTGGCTATGCGTGTGCATGACAGCAATACCTCCCCAGGTCCCCGAGCATATTGTAACACTGCTCATTTGGCACTGCCCAATATGGTGGCCGCTAGCTGCACGCGGCTATTTATATGCAAATTAATTAAAAATTAAATGGAAAAAAACTCGGTTCCTCAGTCTCACTAGCTAGCGCCCAGTAGCCACGTGAGGCCAGTGGCTGCCACGGTGGACGGCGTAGACACAGGCCATTTCGTGGCTGAGGAAAGTTTAGTGGGCAGCGCTGACTTTTATATTCCCTGGTATACCTCAAATGTTATCTCCTGCATCCATCCGGTAGGTAGATTCTACTACAATGCAAACTACAGGCATGGATACATGCGTACATGTCCGTGAATACAGGCATGGTTTTCAGCAAGGCCACGAAAGCCTGCTAGCACGTTTAGGGAATGCTCCCACGTCCAGGAAACTCAACCGTATTCCATGCATCTCGGTACCTGCCCGGGCTCGCTCAGATACGGCCGCCCCCAAACCTTGATGTCACTGCCGTGTGCCTCGATATTACACGTCTGTTCCACTCTGGGCACCCCAGTATACACCAGGAATACACAAACACCCTAGCTCCAACCCCACTCCCTTCAGAATACCCAAGAGAAGCAGCACACATGGCCGGTCGCGCCCCCCAGCATCCTGCCGTGATGCCTGAGACCCATCCAGTGCACTCGCGGACCCGCCCAGCTTACTCCCATAACCTCCAGGGGCCTCGACACGTGTCAATAACAGAGCGCGTGCTCCTCACGCACTCCCATTACCCACCCCCGCAGATTCGGCAACACAGCCCTCCACGGATACTCCAGTATATTTCAGTGACAGCCCCGCTCGTCCCAGTATGCTCCGATGATAACTCCTCCTCACTTTGATCTCAGTAGATTCCCATAACACGCCCCTGAACACATCCCGGCACACACCAATGATATACCTAACGTGCTCCTACTTTATTCCAGTAACCACCCCTGCCCAGCCACGCAAGCACCCTGCACGCGCCTGTGACGCCCCGCGACTTCCGCCCTTAAATCCATACACTTGGACCCGTGTGACAGGGTCTTGTGCGTATGCAAGTATGCCAGCCCTGGCCCGTGCTCCGCACACTGTAACTAGTGTGCACAATAGCACGCGTGCGTACATGCAGACTCAGCCCTGCAACAGCCCCTGCTCAAAGTTCGCCACGGTCCGCACATACCCACTGTGTCTTTCTTTGTGTTCGGCCCAGGGATCAGCCACCTTTGTAGCTGGGGGAGGGCGTGTGGGAAGAGGGGGAGGGAGGGGTTGGAAGGAGTGGGGGGGGGGAGAAGGGAGGCCCAAAAGGTTCAAACAGGGAGTGGACGGGGCCAACAGAAATTGGCTGGGGGGTCAGAGCTGCCTGTCTCTGACCATGCACTCTGTGATGCCCTTGGCCCCACCTTTGTCCCCACCGCATACCCTGACAACCTCCTCTGAACCTTCACGCCCTTGCTACCCCCGTGTCCCTTCAGGGTCTCCAGGTCCCCCCCACCCCAGGGGCCAGCAGAACCCTTCGGTTCTCCTTTATTTCTCATTTACAGCCAGTTCGCTTTCCTTCGTTCATGCCACAGACCTCTACGTTCCCCGCATCTTCCCCCTGGCCCTGGAGTCTCAACTTCACCCCCACGTTATCCCAACACTCCATACGTAAACCTTCCCCAAATACCCCAACATCCTCCAACATAATTCAAGGAAACTCCCACAACCATTGCAAACCGGGCAGAAGCACCTGCTACGTGCGAGGCAGCACGCCAGAGCTAAACAACTCAACGGTCTCCAAGGTCAGCCTCGGAGGTAGGCCCGAGCACTGCTTCCCCTTTATAAGTCAGGAAACAGAGGCACGGGAAGGCGAAGCAACTTGCCTGAGGCCACAGAGTGAATAACGTTCTTCAAGAACCCCCAAGAAAATACCTGGGTAACTGCAGTAGCAGCAACACGCTCCGCTCTCCCAAGTCCACCGCCGCGAGCGCCCTTCCACTGCCTGAAATTTATCCCAGGCTATGCCGACAGCACGACACCACCACCACCACCAATGGGTAACACTTACTGAGCCACTGCTGAAGGTCGGTCAGTGTCCTAAGCATTTTACCTTCACTTATTCATTTAGTCCTCCCAACACCCCTGGCGGTTAGGGGTGGATGGTTAACTGTTCCCATTTTATAGATGAAGAAACCGAGGCCCAGAAAGATAGTTTGCTCAAAATCACACCAGCTAGAATAGTGTCAAAGCCAGGATGTGCTTCCCCCGCTCCCATGTACCCTAATAATGTCCAAACACCCCGAAACCCTTGCAACACCCCACATTCCCTCCCTCTCAAGCGTCCCCATCAGGTGCATGCTCCTCCCCCTTCCCGTTCCTGTGGCTTTCTCACCCAGTCCCCAGCCATACAGGGTGTCTCCCTCACCCCGCCACATTCTCCTTGAACTTCCGACTGCGCTCTTGTCCCCGCAGCTTCCTGCGCGACTGTATACTCCTTCTCCCTCACTCCCGTGTCCCCTCCCCTCTCTGCACCCTGCTCCCGGCTCCTCCGTGTCACCTGAAAGCTTCACGCGTCCTGACCACCATCAGCCCTCGCTTCCCAAGGCCCTCATCACACCCAAGGGGCTGCCCCTCCACCTCCCGCTTTGCTCTTGCTGGCACACCCCCAACCCCTCTCCCAAAGTGTCTTTCTGTGACCTCTCCTTCCTCTCTTGCCACTCGCCCACTCCCTTGCCCTCACCCCGCCCCCTTCCCCCCACACCTCTGCATGAAGCCCGCTGCGTTCCCCTACAGCACCCTAGGCTCCTCTCGTGCTCCCTGGTCCCCCACACCCATTATCCGTGAAAGCCTCTACCTCCTCCCGCACCCTCAGCTCACTCCATCACACACCTTTCCAGTTCCTCTTACTCGCCACCGCATTTCATGTGCGCCTCCTGCACCCGCTGTCTACGCTGCTTAACCCCCCACCCCCAAATCTCCCTTGCTTTTCCTGCGATCCCTCCTTACCCCATCGCTCCGCACGCGCCACGCACCCTCCCTGCTCTTGGCGTCCCGCACTCCCGTGTGCCCCACTCGCCCCTGTTCCATTCTCCTCCTGACGCCCTCCCACCCAGACCCTCTAGCCCCACCCCCTGGCTCCAGTCTTGCTAACCCACGCAGCGCCCCATTCACCATCCGACAGATCTGTCCTGCTGACTACGGACACACACAATGTGCTCCCCCAGGCCATCCCTCGGCGACCCTGAGCGCCCTCCGGGGCTCAGCGGCTGGCCCTTGTTCCCTGGATCCCACACACGGAGACTGCAGCAGCGGCGTCCACTCCCCCCGCCCCCACCCTGAAGGGCCCTCTCACACACCCAGGACCCCACGGCCCAGAGCCTGCTGCTGCACATGGCGCCCCCCTCTGGTACTCGGCCCCTCCCCGTGTCCCCATCTCCACGGGCATCTCCAGGGCTGGCACAGAGGCCCCCATGCAGGGAAGCCAGCCCCCTCCCATGCTGCGAAGTGGTACACACAGCAGATGCAGCTCCCCGTGCAGAAGCTCGGCCATGGTTCAGCACACGTGCCCCTCACAGGCACAGGCCCCCGGGGGCAGGGAGAGGCGCACACAGGGACAGAAACACACAGAGGGACTGGTGTTGGGGGGGCTGTGGGGGAAGGGACAGGCCTGACACGGGAGGGTGGGTGTGGGGAAACACAGCCGCAGTGCCTGGGACAGACACACACACACACACACACACACACACACACACAGAGTCCCCAGACAGCCTCTCTATCGCTCCAAGTCACACACAGAGATAGACGCTGTCAAACAGAGACACACAGATGGACACAGCTGGGGGGTGGGCTGGGAGCCCACCATCTCCCCATCTTTCTCTCTCTGTCTCTCCCTCTCTCCCTCGCGCACACACAGCTGCAGGCAGTCACACACATGCATGCACACTGCCACACGCACAGTCGCTCAGTGACACGCAGCGGAAAAAGCGGAGGGGAGAGGAGGCCCGGCGGGATGCGTGTGTGTGTGTGATGGGGGGGGGATGACTGTGAATGGGAGAGAGGGGTATGAATGGGGGGCCTTGCCAACTCCGTGAAGGGGTGTGGGGATGCGGGGATCAGTGGGGCAGGGGCCTGGGGTGTAAGCGCCTCAGGGGGGCCACTGTGGCCCCCCCAAGGGGCGGGCTCCACAGGATGGGGGCCCTCAGGGCGGCAGAAAGGGCAAATGGGTTCCGAACGCCACCGTGGGGTCTGTTGGAAGGCCTCGCGGAGGGGCAGGGCCGGGGAGAAGAGCTGAGGGGGCCTGGAAGGGCCTGTGAGGGGGTGGAGGGCAGATTCCTGGGCGGGGAGGGGGACACTCTGAAAGCGCGGCCCAAGGGGAGGGATGAGAGAAGGGCTAAGAAGAGGGGCCCGATAGCGGTCTAGCGCTCAGAGGAGGTTAGGGGAGAGGGGCGGAGAAGGGGGGGGCGGCTTGGGGGGTGAGGAGGCGTCCCAGGGGTGAGGCATCGGCGCCGGGGGAGGGTCGTCACAGCGGGCCGGGCCTCCAGGCCGGGCCGCGGGGAAAGGGGCGGCGCGCTCCGTTACCTGTAGATGTACCAGACGCTGCGCCGCCGGGGCCCCAGGGCCGGCCAGCTGGAGGAGAGCGCGGGGGGCGGCTGCGGCAGGGAGCCCCCGCTGGGGCCGCCCCCGACTGCAGACAAAGCCATCGCCGCCGCGGCCCCGGCCCGGGTCCCGGTGCCGGCCGCCCCCGCCGCCGCCGCCGCGTCCCCGTCCCCGCTCGGCCGAACCCCCGTGTCCGGGCCCCCAGGCCCCGCCTCATGCTGACCCGCGCCGGGAGGGGGGCGGGGGAGGGGGCTCGCACCCTCCCGCGGGAGGGAGGGCAGGGCCGGGGGCTCACATGCCGGGGGGCGCGGGGGCGCGGGGCGCGGGGTCGGGCCGCCGCTGGAGCGCCAGGAGCGCGGCCGGCGCGGGCTTCAGCACCGCGGACAGCTCCGGAGGCGGGCAGCCGGCGCGAGGCTTAACCCCTTGGCGTCCTGCGCCGGGCGGCGGAGGGGGCCGGGCAAGGGGGAGGGGGCCGGGAGGGGAACGCGGGGGCCCCCTTGGCGGGAGAAGGGGGAGGGGCAAGGCGCGGGGGGGAGGAGAAGGGGAGGCACTTCCGGTCTGGGCCCCCCCTTAACCCCCTCCCCCCTCCAGAGCCCTCCCGCGCAGGTGCAGAGCGAGGGAGAGCGGGAGAGGGACGCACACCGCACCAGATGCCTCGAAACCTCGTGCGGGGACGCGCGGACTGAGCCCCACTTCCAAGGCAGGGACATCCAGGTGAGAGAGGCCCCAGGACGGGACACACAGCACCCCTCCCCCCAACACAGACCGACATACAAAGCACCCCAACACAATCTGGAAGGGCCGGAAAGAGAAGGCCAGGACATTCTGACCGGCCCCGCGGCGCAGAGCGACACCCCTCCCCCCAAAGAATCCCAGGCAGAGGGACATATACACACTACACCTCACTGGAGACCCACAGGAAAGGAGACAGGGAGGCACAGGCCGGGGGTGAGGGTGGGGGTTGGGGGGCGTGTGCAGGGTGCACAACACAGGATAAGCCCGGCGGCCACGGGAGGGGCGAGGCAGGAGAGGCTCCGACGCGGCGCACACATCACAGCACATTCCAGTGGGCACAAGAAGTGAAGGAGGGGAGGGTATGCACTTGACAGGACAGAGTTGAGGGCCAGAGGGACCCACCCCCATCCAGCAGGTAGCCCAAGTGACCCCAAGACCAAGACCAAGGAGAGGCTCAGAGAGACGCTGACAGAGACGAGAAGCAGAGGCTGATGGGGAGACTCGGGTGAGGAGGACCTCCATACTCACCCGGTGCCCAGAGCCGGAGACGTGCCAGGCGAACATGCACAATGGTCAAGCGCCTCGGACACTTGGGGCGCAGGGTGGCACCCCAGCCCCACCCTCTCTCCCCATGTGTCACTTGTCTTCCTCCCCACCCCAACTCATCCCCACTGGCCAGAACACAGACACGTAGGTTTGGACACATTTAATGGAAGGATGCTACGAACAAGGAGACCCTTCCCTGGGTGGGGGGAGCAGCAGGGGAGGGTGTCATCTTTGATCCCCAGTTATGACCACCCCTCCCCCACAGCCTTGCCCTTCTGGAAGCCCGACTCCTGGAGTCCTCCCATCTTGTGCTCCCTCCCCCAACACCCCAGGTCCTGAATTCCAGATCAATCGGACAGATGCAAATGCATGCACACAATCTGATGGGCGGATGTGCACCAGCAGTGACATGCATAGGGGGGGACAGATGTGTGCCGAGGCCCACCTGCCCAGACACGGTAAGCAGACACACTGCCATCTCTAGAAACGCTCGTCGTTCTCAGACATACAGATTCAGGGGAGGAAACATAGCTGTGCAGAGCCAGCTGCACCGTTAGCCACCGTCATGCAGCCCGAAAGAACAGCCACAAGTGTACCCATCTCTACAGAGCAGGGCAGGCCCTCTTGCCTTCCCGGGGCATGAGCACCCGAGGGGCCTCCGGCCACACATGCATACAGACACGGGTCATGTGCATCGACAAGAGACACACGGGCGAGAACGCACTCAAGGAAACAGTCCAAAGGCACTCGGCTGTAGAAGCTATTCACACACAGGGAACGTCAGCTGTGGCCGTGCACACACACACCCCCATACACCCCCAGGCACCCCTTCCTTCCCGTTCCTGACCCCGTGCCCTCCCTTCCCCTCCCTTCTCACCTCCCTGGGCCAATCCCATCCATCAAGCTTCAGAAGCCAGTCAGCCAGTAGCCAGGGAGGGGAAAGGTGTCAGTGTGCCCCTCTCCCCACCCCACCCCGCCTGCCCTGGCTCTGCCCCCACCCAGCGCGAGGCATGGGATGCATCCGCTTCCACTGCACGTGACCTCCAGCCAGCCATACACATGAGACCCAGGGCCCCCAGGCACCACCCCACGCCGCCCCGTCCAGCCCACCGGTTTGGGGCTACCCCAGAGCCAAGCAGTCTCAGTGGCTGCCAAGGCAGGCTGGACACTGGGAAGCTAACGCTGCCTTCCCCCAGCCGCGGTCAAACTTTAGAGGGAGCAGATGAGAAAGGGAGGTGGGGGCCCCCGAGGGGTGAGGACATTTACCTTGGGGCATCAAAGCTGTCGTAGGAGCCCACGGTATAATGCCGGAAGAGTCTCTTTGCCTTGTCGCTGCGACTTTCTGTAGGGGGACAAGGGGTGACCTTGGGCCGTCACTCCGGCAACCACAAGCCCACCCCCAGTGCTCCTGGTCCAAGCCTTCCCATCCTCCTCCCACACCTCCCCCGACCCCGTCAGGAGGGGGACAGGGAAAGACGTGGGTAAGCACCCTACGGTAAACTGGACCCAGTCCGGGGTTCCCCGTTACCTTGCCTTCCTTCCTGGGAGCGGTTTGCTACTTCCTCCAGGCAGTCAGAGGGGAACCAGCCGACGCGACCTTTCACCTGGCCTTCCCAGAAGCCTCCTTCCCCGATGCTAAGCACTGGGTGGGTGGGGAGCAGGAACATAGAAATATTTCTACATCTCCGAGCTGCCCCTGCCCCCAACTCTCAGTGCACAACCCTTCCATAATTCCTGCACCTGGCACAGGGCCCGGCCCCAGGGCATCCTTAATAAACGTCACAGGAAAGGGAGAGAGGTAGGGAGATGCAAATCGTGTCACTCCTGCATTCTAGCTTTCCAGATCTAATGGGGACATCAGAGCCAATGGGGAACAGTGCCGTGTCCCATGACATGGCCCCCCAGGTTAGGGGCATGTCCACAACTGGCCCTCATCTCCCCTGGTGACCTGTTACAGTTCAGTTGTTCTGTAATTTCCCTAAACACTCCCAGGCAGCCCTGTCACTGCCCTGCCACCTCCTGCAGTCTCCTTGCCGCTTAATCTTTTATCATTTGCTCCCAGGCCAGTCCCTCCACCTCATTGCTTCCCCGGACTCTAGAAGGGAGAAAAGATTCGAATCACCTCGTTCCTCCTCTCCACCACACCTAACTGGAGGACCCTTCCGGCTGACCCCCCGCCCCAACCGTCTTAAGCCATCAGCCCACGTTTAGCGATAGCCTGTGATGTGCCCAGTGCTTCCGCTTTGGGTGTGACATTCAGAGATGGACGGCAGGGACCGCTCATGTTTATCCAGCTCTCGCTCTGGACCAGAACCCTAAGAGGGGCTACTTTTATTACACCCACTTTACTGATGGGGAAACTGAGGTGTGGAGACCCGAGGTCACTTGCCCAGTGTTGTACAGTGTGTAATACACAGAGCCTGGATTCGAACACGGCTCTGTCCATTTCGAGTGAATGCTTGTCGTCACTAAGGCTGCCCTCTCTCTACTCGAGCACTGTGTTCCACACACAGTCCTCCCCGCCTCCAGCAACTTCACGGCTCCGGCCATACTCAGGCCCTCACGTACCGCCCTCACTCAATCCTCACGCCTGCCCAGAAAGCTAACAACTGATTTCCCGCTTTGCAGATGAAGCAGCTAAAGCTAGAACTGAGAAGTCCCTTGCCCGGAGACAGCTCAGGTCACACTAGGATTTGAGTCAGGGCCATCCAGTGCTTTTCCCCGCCCAAGCCAACTGCCTTGAGAGGGTCTGGGAAGCGAGATCGAGAGACGCTCAAGGTCACGGAAGAACAGGAGATGGGGTGACAAGGAGTCTGGGCTCTAGGCTGGCTCTGCCCTGCCTGGCTGGGTAGCCTTGGGATCAATCATTCATTCATTGAACAATCGTGAGTCGGAGCCATTGGATACAACATAGGCAGTTCCCGCCTTCACAGAGCTTCCCCACGGGTGCCCTTTTTGGGGTGTAAGTCTACAAGTGACATCATGATTGGAAATCGAGGTTAGCACACTCAAGGGGAAAAGGGAGTCCGGGGAGAGGACACCCAGAGGGGTGCACATAAGCTGGATGGCCGAGGGAGATCGACCAGGAAGGCGTCCAGGAGGATGCGACCTATAGGCTGAGACCTGAAGGATCCTTGGAGTCAACGAGAGGGAGGAAAGGTCTTCTAGGCGGAAGGAGCAGCACACTCAAAGCGCTTGGTGTGCGAAAGGGCTTGGGGCGTTTGAGGAATGGAGAGAAGGATGCGGTCCTTGGAACCTTGTGGGTGAAGGGCAAGTGGCGTGAGACAAGGCGGGTGGGCGGGCAGGGGAGGGCCTTCGAGGCCAGGCTCAGGCGCTGGGCTTGGATCCTGAGAGACGAGGGGGTCCTGCTGCTGCCTCATGAGCTGTGGCGAACCCCAGTGACATCACGCTTTGAGGCAACTAAGTGTCTTTTAATGAAAGGGAAAGATTAAAAACAGGGCAGTGTGTCCTCTCCCTGCGGAGCAGTATTGGGTTTGCAAGTTCAGAAAAACAGATGGAAGATACTGCCCGTGGCCCTCCCTCTGCCTGCCCCAAAGGTCCCTCGCCCCTGGCCTCAGTCTCCCTTTCTTCTCTCTCACCTTCCAAATCACAGAGAAACCCCCACCTGACACACACACACCCACACGCCACAGCCTCCCCTCTGGAGGCACTGCTGTGGCTCCGACCATTAGCTCCTGCTTTTGGTCATTCGTTCATTCAGCAGACGTGCACTGAGGCCTCCTGTGTGATCTGTCATTAAACTGGGACCCTGGCCCTCAGAGACCAAGGTCATGTGACCTCACCTTTAGGAACTCGGGCTGTGGGCAGACAGACCGCAAAACAGATACAATTGTACAACCCGCCTGACGCTCTGATTCCCGACCCGCTCAAACTCTGTCTCCTCTTTTTGGCTTGTCCCGGGGGCTTCCTGCAGAGTGACAAGGGATGATCTTGGGCCCTCACTCTGGGAGGACCCTCCCAGCTTCCCGGGTGGTGGCCGGGGGCGGCGGGGGTGGGGTGTCTCTCTCCTCTAAGCGCCTCTGGTGGGGGAGGGGCATTTATGACAACAACAGCAGTGTTCGCTCTGTGCGAAGCATTGTTCTAAGCGCTTTACGTGGGATGAATCCTTCAGTCCTCAGAATAGTCCCATTTTATAGATGAGGAAACTGAGGCCCAGAGAAGTCACCTGCCTGAGGAGGGGAAGGCAGGACTTGAACCCCAGCAGCCTAGTTCTCATCCGCTATCCTACTCAGCACCTCTGTAGCCCAGAGCTGGGCAAAGAATTGCTCTGCAAACTCATGTTAACTACCCCGACGACAGCACGCTTCCTGTCTCCAAAGCACCCCTCGGGCCAAGAACACAAGCCACCAGCCCGACAAGTCTGCCCATGGAGGCTCCTAGCGCCATCTTCCAGACGAAGACAGGAAAACCAGAGAGAGGCGAATCCCTACAACGGCAGTCCCTGTTTGGGGAGCCCCTGGCACGGACCCGGCGTCACAAGGCAGCCGTCTCAGCAGAGCCCGGAAACATAGGCGCTGCCCCCTTTCTCAGACAGGAGCAGAGACAGGAGGTGAAGGCGGGCCGCTTGGCCTCGCGCTCCGCTCCCCGCGGGGCAGCAGGAAAGACTGTGGGGTGCGGCTGGAGGACCTGGGGCCAGTGGCTTTACCTGCCTGAGGCTATAACCCTTCAACTGCGTGACAGGGTCAGGACGCCCTGCTGCAAAGGGGGTCATGAGTGAGTCGAGACCATGCCAGGAAGTGGTGGCCGGGCCCCACTGCCACCTGCTGGCATCACCTCAGTCACACTTTACGCCCCTCCAGGCAGGAGGAGCATCTCAGGGCCGGCTCCCAGAAGCTTCTGGAGTGTACGGAACATTCTAGAACTGTTGTTCTGACTGCCCCTACCCGAGTGGTCAGCTCAGCTCACCTGCCTTGCCCCTTACCTTTGATCTTCTCGCCCTTGCTCAGGGAGATCTCCCCCTCTGCTTGAGCCTGGTAGGACTTCACGGCCATGAAGGAGCGTCCGGGCACCGCTGAGTAAAGCTTCCGGCGCCTCCCGCGGCTGCCCAGGGAGCCCCCAGGCCCCCCTGAGCCCCCGGTGCCCCCGGTTGGCCCTTCCCGGGGTGTCCCACTGGAGCTGCGTACACAGAGGGTGTGAGAAGCAGGGGCAGAGTGGAGGGAGGGGGCGCCCCTGGGGGAACAGGGGTCCTTGGCGGGGGCAGGGAAGAGACGGAGCATCAGGGTGGGGGAGGGGGTGTGAGCGGGTTGCCCGGCTTTGGGGTCCCGGGGGAAGAGGGCATCTGGGGCTCCCTCTCTCTGCCCGCTGCTGCCCCCCAGGCCTCTCTGCTGCTTCCTGGCTTCAGCTCTGCCCGCTCGCTAGGTCCTGAGCACTCCACCTGGTCCCGCCTCCTGAGGCTACGCTCTGAGCACGTCATCCCTCTGCTCCCTGGTCTTCAGGGACTCCCAGCTCCCTCCTGGGTTGGGTCCAGCCCCGCCGCCCGCCATGATCTTCCTCCCTTCCACGTCCTCAGAACGTGTGCTGGCCAGCCACAGCCCCCCTTCTCACCCTCCTTAGCCAGGAGGCCTCTGCACCCCAGTATGCCCCTTCTCACCCTCCCCTCCGCCTGAGTGGCCTCTCTGTTCCCCTGCGGGCTTCATCTCCAAGCTCGGGCACCTCTCCCCAAGTCCCTCGACGGCCTCCACCCTGTTCGGCCTCCTCTCACCTCACCCTCTCTTTCTGTCACATGTCCTCAGGGGCTAGGACCAACATTTTTGGGGGTGCCCCCCAGCCTCTGGTGTGGAGCAGGTGCTCAGCTGAACTTGCATGCACTTGGGAGGGTTGCAGGCAGGCTCACAATACCCTCCCTCCCTCCAGTGTCGGGAGAGAGGTCTAGGCCTGGGTGGGGCGGGGCTGTTGGCGGGGGGTGGCAGCCATAGGCGGAATGGGAGGGACGCAGCTGAGCCAGCCTGGGGCCTTGTGGCTCTGAGGAGGGGACTTGGCCGGGCTGGGTTCTGTTGTGGGACCAGGGCTGTGCCCTTCCCTACCTGGGCCGTCCACGGGGCTGCCTCTTGGCCTCCTCCGGGTGCCTCCCGCGGGATGGGGAGCGGGCCCGGGCGCCCCGGGGGCTGCTGGCACTTCGGAGGGTCCCACTGCTGAGCTTGGTGCTGGGGGCCGAGGGCTGCGGCTGGCCCTGGGGCCCTGAGGTAGCGCCAGGGGCCCCGGTGGACGAGGTCCCCGGAGCGGCAAACACCATCCACTCGGGCAGGGCCATGCCGGTGTCGCTGTTGGCACGCAGCAGCGCGGGGGGCACCGTCAGGCCAGCGCTCGGGGGTCCCCGCCGCCGGGCTGCATACTTGGGGGACTCCTGGAAGGGCACTGAGAGGACACAGTGGCAGAGGGCAGAAGGGGCAGGGGAGACAGAGGCAGGCAAGAGGTGGTGTGGAAAGGCATGAAGGAAGGAAGAGCGAGATGAGAAAGAGTAGGGGACCGGGAATCACACCCCCGACCACTAGCCAGACGTTCGAGGTCCTCTAAGGTTTTTCCGATCCCATCCTGGCCCCCAAATCAGGTCCCCTGACTCCCCGATCACACTGTGCACCCCCCGAGCACCCTGGGCTCTCCCTTAGCCCAGTGCTACTCACTCACCTACATCTTGTTCTCGATGGTTTCGAATCAGCTCCCCCAGTTCAAAATTCCCAGCGATCACTGCCACCTGGAGGGAGGGCACATGGGGAGGCGGGGTGGCCCAGGCACCAGGAGAGGGGGACCGATCGGAAGCACTGGCAGGTCCCTGGCCAACTGAGCCCTCCACCTGCCCCCCAGACCTCCACCCCGGACGCTCTGCCTGCCCTCTCCCCCAGCATGCCTAACTGCTCCACCCAACTGCTGACCCCCTTTAGTTCTTGGTTGCCCCCCGCCCCCCGCCCAGCCCCGACAGCCCCAGACCTGGAAGGCGGTCTGTCCATTGTTATTCTTCACGTCCTTTTTGGCCCCTCGGTAGAGGAGGATCCTAGCACAAGTCTCCTGAGGGTGACAGGGGAGAAAAGACAGCGAAGGTCACTATGAGAGGACACGGGCCCTGGGCAAAGAGCTCCAGGGGCAATCTGATCTCACCCTGCCCTGCCCGGGACAGCGGCGGCTTGCCAAGTGTGGGTCCTGAGCCGGATTTCTGTGTGGCACAGTCTGAGATGTGCCGTGCGTGTACAATAAATACACGCTGGGTTTCGAGGGCTTAGCGTGGGAAAAAAAAAAAAGGAAAAGAAATGTCTCCAGTAACATTTCTATGGATTACATATGAAAAAGATACTATTTTGGATACAATAGGTTAAATGCCATATGCTACTAATATTCACATCACCTGTTTCTTTTCTCTCTCTCTCTCTTTTTTTTTTTTTAAATGTGGCTCCTGGGACACTTAAAATTACACCTGTGACTTGGGTGGCGTGAATCTAGACCAAGGTTTCTCAGCCATCCTGTGCATCAAGGGTGTTGAGCAGCGTCCCTGGCCTCTACCACTAGATGCCAGTAGCATCCCCTCTCCGGTCGTGACAACCAAGACTGTCAGCAGACGGTGACAAATGTCCCCTGGGGGCCAGAAGCATCCTGGCTGGGAGCCACCCATCTAAACCTCATGGAGGGCTTACTATGCTGCAGGCCTGGTAGGTGCTCAGCACTTCAGAGGCTGCAGCTCGCTGAATCGCCCAACAACTACATGAGAGAGAAATTATTTTTCAGGCAAGGAGGTCAAGGTCACGGGGCTGGTGGATCAGTGCCCACTGATCCCAGGTCTGTCCCTCTGGGGAGCCTATGCTCTTCATCACACACTCTGCTAGAGCCAGAAGAAAGAGGGTGGTGGTGTAGAAGTGCGGTCCACACCCAGAACAATTCCTGACTTGTGTGACTCATGACATGTCGCTCCCTCTCACTCTGGGTCAAACCCAAGGTTCTTTCCATGTCCCAGGAGGTGCCATCGGATTGACCCTGCCCCACCACTTCCAGCCTCACCGAGGTCATCTTCTACCATCTCCCTTCATTCCCCATACTCCAGCCACAGCGGACGCCTTCCTCTGAGAGTCACACTCCTGCCCCAGGGCCTTTGCACCTGCTGCTCCCGCTGCTTGGAATTCTCTGCCCTGCCACCTCTGCATAGCTTGCTTTCTCACTTCGCTCAGGTTTTTGCTCGGATATCACCCCTTCAGAGGGGGCTCCTCTGACCACCCTGTCAAAAATAGCCCCCTGTCCCATCCCCTGCTTTATTTTTGTCTCTATGATGCTACATCCGAGGCAGTCTTCTAAGCCAGTATTAGCTCATTTTCTTCATAACACTGTCTCCCTGAAATGGCAGTTCTATTTTATTTGTCCCTTTAGCATCCTACTACGTTGTCGGTTTCACAGGGGCATGAGTCCGTCTGTGGCACTTGCCACCTGGAATGGCACCTGGCCCATCGGAGCTGTTTAATAAGCAGGTGCTGAATCGGGGAGGGTCTTCTGTCTTTTGTCTCCACGTGGCCAAAGCCAACCTGCCCCCATCCCCCACTCAACTCTTCTCCAGATCCCCAGATACTAATCGGACCTGCATTCACCAGGAACCCAGCTTGGTCTGACCCTCTCCACAAGACAAATCCACCAAGGATGCTTGTGTGACTGCATCCTGCAGGACAAGCTCAGAGAGGGCAGATCTTGTCCAAAGTCACACAGCCGGTCAGTGGAGCAGCTGGGATGCCACCCTGGCCTTCTAATCCTGCCGCTTTTCTATTTCCTGTGAACGCACGACTTCGATGGCCCAGGTCAGCCACTGGACAGCAACGCTAGCCCGGTGAGTTTCCGGGGCGTGTCTGTGAGTGTGTGTCTGGGGGTACGCATGCTGTCTCCCCAGCTAGACTGTTAACTACTGTCAGGTGTGTTTTGGCATGTCCACATGCTCCCAACCACCACGCTGCAGGCCTAGCACACGGCCAGAGTGTCAACACCAGCTCTACCAGCTCTCCGAACTACTCCCCAAGAACCCTGCACTCCCTGGTGCCCCAGCAGCACTCATCTCTCAGCTGTGCAATTATCTGCTTACGCGTCTGCCTCTTTGGCAGGCTGCAACTCCCCCCGCCCCCCGCCCAGGGCAGGCGCCGTGCTGCGTCTGACTCCTCTCCCCTTCTGCACACAGTAGATGCTCAAGAAACAGACACGGAAGGGATGAGGATGGAGGATGCGGCGCTGAGTCACTCAAAATCCATTTGCTCGAGTCATTCAATCATTCCTTGGGTCATGCCATCCACCTCGAGGCAAACGCCTGTTAAATGTTCTCGGTTGGGTGCTCTGCAGGCTTGGGGGAAATCCAAGATGGCTGACCTGCTCTTCATTCATTCATTCCTGCACTCACTCACTCAACGAAGATGCTTCTAGGCCTACCATGTGCTGGGGCTTTGGGACAGTGGATTGATGAGACTTAGCCCCCAGCCTTGAGGATCTCAGGGCCTAGACATGGACCGGACCGTCAGCTCCAGGGCTAGACGGGCATGTCAGGGGGCCAGGGCGGGCAGAGAGGAAACGTCGGACCCAGTTCTGGGCCTTGGGAAACTTCCAATCTGGGAGGCAGACAAGGAGGGAGAAGTAGAAAAAGACCTCGCAGGTATCGAGCACCTGTTCGTTAAGCACCTTGCCAAGAGCAAGCCAATTATTCACCGACTTGGTCCTTTGTCATTGACCCATTTCAGAGACGAGAAAGGGGATGTCCAAGGGGAGGGTGGGGGACGACCGGCTCCTCCAGCTTGCTAAGAGTAACCACTCTTGCTATTAATTCTTCATATTAAATTTTCCCTGTTCAAATTAATGGAATGGTCTCCACCTCCTGACTGGATCCTGACTGATAACGGTTATGATGATGATGATAAAAGTTATTATTATAGCCGCCTTCTAGCGACAAGCACTTAATATACATGCTCTTTCATCCCCTCCACTCTGGGGATGAGATTCCCCATTTTGGGGAGAGGACGGAGCTTTGCAGAAGGGCCTGGGCTTTGTCCAGGGGGCGGGGCCCTGGGATGCCCGCAGGCCACGCCCACAGGTTCGGGAGTCAGGGAATCTGGGCACGGGTCCCTTGTCAGGGAGCGGGAGGGACAGAAGCACTGGGAGGGGAAGTGACGGCGCTATGTTGGTTGGGTCTGACAAACACTGAGTTCTCCCTCTGCGGGCGCGCCAAGCGGGCTGCTTGCTGCCACCAGGCGGCATGTGGCGACCTACCACATCCCCAGCACTGCACGTCCTGATGAGGCAGAAGGGGCTGGGCTGTTCTGCAACGCAGAACAGGGGAGGTGGGGATGGGGCCGACGACCAGCGGCCGTGGGCCAAGCCCTGTCCTCCCCAGTCCCCGTGGCAACTCTCTAAGGACGGGGAGCCTTTGGGAGTGGGTGGGGGAGACTGAGGCACTGAGACGGCTGATCTGCCCAGGACTGCCTGTTGCACAAGTAGCAAGGGGCCGGGGGCATGAGGCCGAAAGCCCTAGCTTTTGCCAACCCAGCTGGCCGCTGTAGAGCACCGGGCGGGAGCGTGAGGCCCCCGCCCCTGCCAGCTCTTTAGTGGTCACCTCCACTCCTGAGGTGAGGACTGCCCACTCAGCTCTGAATTGCTACAACTTGCAACACACTCCGGTCCCCTTGGGGGCTGTAGTTTGTTTGGCTTTGCCTTTGTCACCTGCAGTGGCCACCCCCGACCCATGCACTGGCTGGCTCTCTGCAGGTAAATCCACTGGCAGCTGAATAAGACTCGCGGGAGAGCGAGCCTCGGAGTAACTTTCCCGCATTCCCTGTGAGCTCCCTCTGAGCACTCTGGACTGTGACGGCGGGCACGTGCCCTGGTGGGGGGCTGTCCTGCTTGCTACCTACTTGGCCCTCGGCACCCAGTTCCGAGCCTGACACAGGCAAGGTGCTCAGTAAATACGTGATGAATGAATGAATGAATGAACGAATGAATGAAAGAATGAATGAAAGAGAGAAGGAGCAGGGGGCACAGACAGGTTGGGAGGCTGGAGTCAGGAGGGGGGCTGGGCACACCTTATTGTAGAGAGCGCAGATGTGCAGTGCCGTGTTCCCCGAGGCGTTCTGGGCTCCGGGCTCAGCCCCGTAGAAAAGCAGGTGTTCCAGGTGCTGAGAGTGGCCCCGCTGGCAAGCCTGGAGAGGACAGGGAGCTGAGGAGGCCGCTCAGACCCCCTGCTCACCGCGGCTGCCTACATTCTTCCCCTTTCGGCCCCTGTTCCTTCTTAGAGACCCAGGTTGTCAGCGTCACGAATCACTCCAAGGCCCAGGTGTCTGGCCTTGCCCCGCAAGAAGCCCAAGAGGCCATCCCCGCACCCATGTCAGGGGTCAAGGAGTCCAGTCCTCCAGCCTGTGTCTTCACCGACAGCCTCATCTTTTCCTCTTTGGGGACCATGCACCCACACCCCCCACCCTCTACGAGGCCCGCAGCATCTGGATCCCTAGCTCCTTGGACCGGGGTCCCTGACCCCTGACCCCTCTGGGCCCAGGCAGCCCCACCCCCGTCCCTAGCCCCTCCTGGCCCAGTCAGGAGCACCTGGTGGATCTCCTGCCAGCCGTTCTCGTCGGCGATGCCCAGTTGGGCCCTGTTGTACAGCAGCAGCTCGCAGCAGCGGGGGTCACCCCCCACCATCGCTGTGTGGAACAGAGGGGTCAGCCCCCGGCGGTCCTTGTAGTTGGGGGAGCCCCCAAGGTCCAGGAGTGCCTAGAGAGAGAGACAAGACAGATGACAGTCACGGGAGCACGGGCTCACTCCGAAGGGTAGGTGGGACAAGGAGTCCTGGGTGACCTCCACCGGCCAATGCCAACCTCAGGGCTGTCACGATGCCCTTATGCGACCTTGAGCCTGGCCCTTCCACTCTCTTGGGGCTCTCCCATTCCCTGTGAAGCATGAGGGGGTTAGGAAGAGGCCTGCCGAGGACCATCCAGCTCTGACGCCCCGCCCACCCTTCCCCCACAGTGGACGCCCACCTACTCAGTGGGGTGGTTGTGGGGGCAAACGACAGACGTGAGTGTGGACGCAGGAGGCCCCTGGCTGAGTGGGAGCTGTTACTTCTGTGCGCCCAGGGCAGGACAGAGGGGTCCTCCTGGGAAAGAACATCTGGGGTGAAGGTAGTGGGCCAGCCTCCAGGGGGCCAGGGGCTCGGGGGCAGGGAGCCATCCCACTCGGGGAACAGCTCTGGGCACAGAAGGCTGGTGGTGGCAGCGACGGTTAGTAGTTAGTAGGACAGTGTTGGCAACAGCCCTGTATGAGGATGCCCACAGTGGTGCTGTCCAACTGCACGTTCTGTGGTCACGGGCACGGTCACAGCTGCGCCACCCAACATGGTGGCCACACGTAGGCTACTGAGCGCTTGAATGTGGCTAGTGAGCCCGGGAAGCTAAAGGTTTGATTTTAGTTCATTTTCACCAATTTAAATCTAAACACCCCAGGTGGTTAGGGGCTACTAGATTGGTCAGTGCAGGTCTGGGTCTGGGGGAGGGCAATGCGGGTGGTCTGCAGGTTCCAGGAGTATGAGACATCTTTGTGGTTGGTGAAAGGGTCGGAGAAAGAGAAGGAGGGTTCGTTACACTGGGGCATCTGTGAACTGGGGTATCTACCCACGCCTGTTTATCTTTGGGGCCATCTATCCTGACCTGTGTGTGAAGAGGGATCACAAAGCCCTGGGAGGAGCCCTGGCTGGTGTGGCTCAGTGGATTGGGTGCCAGCCTGAGAACCAAAGGGTCACCGGTTCGATTCCCAGTCGGGGCACACGCCTGGGTTGTGGGCCAGGTCCCCAGCTGGGGGCGTGTGAGAAGCAACCGATTGATGTATCTGTAGCACACTGATGTTTCTCTCCCTTTCTCCCTCCCTTCCCCCTCACTCTAAAAATAAGTAAATAAAAATATTTGTTTAAAAAAAAATCAATCAGTGAATGCATAAGTAAGTGGAAGAAGAAATCAATGTCTCTCTCTCAAATCAATAAATTTAAAAAAAGAGAGAAGGGAATAGTATTTTAAAATAAGACTCTGCCAGCTGACTCTGTGTGTGCATTTTGTGGGTATATGAGGTTTGTCTCTTCGGGGAGAGGGGGCCGTATTTGCACGTGAGAGAAGGGGAAGGGTAGATGGGGCTGTGTCAGGCCAGTGTCTAGGGAGGCTGGCGGAGGGGCCATGTGCGCAGGGTGTGTATGGAGGAGGGTCTCTGTCTGGGGGCAAAGCAGGGAGCTCACTGTGTACTTCGGAGGCCACGACGGGGGTTCTACACCTCGGGGACACGGTGGTAGGGCTGCCGTTGGCCTGCGTCAGGGGCAATGGCGGACACCATGTGCCCGGGTGTCGGGAGAGTCACGTCATCCGCTGGGGCCCAGGGAAGTGTGTGTGACTATCAGCTACAGCTGGTCATGAGCCAGGGGGAATGGCTGCACCTGAGGATCTGAGAGGGACTCAGGTTCAGTGGGAGGAGTGATGATGGAGAAGGGGAGGAAGAGGGAGGGTCTGGGGCAATTTGCCCGGTGCAGTCTGCATGGGAAACACGGCGATTTGGGGGAGTCTCTGAGCTGCGGAGAGCCCCGGGGGTGTTGGCACCTCACCGTGAGAGCAAGGCAGTGCCGGGCACACGCGGCCTTGTGCAGGGCTGTCATGCCATCCCGGGCTCGGAAGTCGATGTGGGCTCCGCCCAGGCACAGGGTTCGAATCACATCTACGGAGCCTTCTGTCTGGGCGGCCAGAGTCAGGGGGGTCTCTGAGGGGCAAGATGCCAGTCATGTGCAGTGCCCAGGCCTCGCGCTGGGCGCCCTCCCCCGGCCCCCCGCCCCCGTCCTACCTCCTGAATCCGAGTCATGATAATTGGGGTCCAGCCCCTTATCCAGCAATCGGGCCACCTTGTCGGACGTGCCAAGCTGCACGTACTCCAGGAATTTCTTCAGGCCGGTCTAAGCCATGGAGAGAGAAGACAGACTGATCAGGGAGCAGAAGAAAAAAAGATGGGATCTCGAGCTGCGCTGTCCAGTGAAATACACAGTGAACCACTTAGGACATCAGAAAGTCCCCAGTAGCTACTTTTCTTTCCTAAAGGAAGGGGGCCCTGGCTAGCATTGGCTCAGGGGGTTGAGTGTCATCCTGCAAATCGAAAGGTCGCTGGTTCGGTTCAACTGATTGATGTTTCTCTCCCTCTCTTTCTCCGGCTTTACCCCTCTCTCTAAAGTAAATAAATAAATCTTTAAAAGAAAGGAAGGGGCCTGGGGGTGGGGGAGGTGGACGAAGGTAAAGGGGGGATAAATGGTGATAGAAGGACACTTGGCAATACAACATACAGAAAATGCATTACCGAGTTGTACACCTGAAACCCATATAATTTCATTAACCAACGTTCACCCCAAGAAATTCAGTAAAAAACTAACTAAATAAATAAATAAGGAAAGAAGAGGAACTATCAATGGTGTTGAAATCCCCCTTAATGACAAACTCCTTCTAACTCCTTGCTATATCCACCATCTCAACACATAACCCGTATAAAACTTATTAAGGAGCTAGTTTTACTTTTGGGGTGGGGGTATCCTGAGTCTCTGTAACCTGGTAAGCTTGGGGACCGGCCACACTGCACGTGCTCAGGAGCTATACGTGGCCAGTGGCCCCCGTAGTGGACAGCACCGGTGTGAAGGGATAGAGTATTTGGGGGAGGACAAGGACGAATGTGTGGTGGGGGGAGAGGGGGAGGAACCAGGGGACTTTTTTCCCCAAGTGACAAGAATCCTTCACTTCGCTACTGACCAAAACAGCCCCCTGGCTTCCTTCTAGCTCTCTGGGGGCCAGGAGAGACACGCAGACATATGTTCCAAGGACTGGAAGGCAAGGTGCCTGGAGGACAGATATGGCCAGGGAGGGGGACACCCTTGGATCTGGTAGAGATGGAGGCCATGGGGCTGGGGGACTGCAGGGCATGTATGAAACAGCCTCAGACAGAGGGACACTGGATGTCAGAGTCCAGGCCAAAGGGGGATAAGGAGCCCTGCATGAATACGAGGGACCAGGGGATGAGATGGGAGAGTCCAAGGATGGAAAAAGTGGGAGCCAGGCCCTGACTGGGTAGCTCAGTCGGTGAGTCGGTGATAGCGTCACCGTAATACGCCAGGGTCGTGGCTTCTCTCCGCGAGACACATACAAGAATCGGCCAATGAATGTATAAATAAGTGGAACGACAAATCTCTCATTTTTGCCCTGGCTGGTCTAGCTCAGTGGATTGAGCGTCTGCCTGTGAACCCAAGGGTGGGGCCAGTTCGATTCCCCGGTCAGGGCCCATGCCTGGGTTGCGGGCCAGGTCCCCAGTAGGGGGCGTAAGAGGCAACCACACATTGATATTTCTCTCCCTTTCTTTCTCCCTCCCTTCCCCTCTGCCTAAAAATAAATAAAATCTTAACAAAACACAAATCTCTCATTTTCTCTCTCTCTCACAAGTCCATAATAAAAAACAAAAAGAAAGAAAGTGGGAGTCTGACGGAAGTGGTGTGGGCCTCGGCAGAGGCATGACGGACAAAAAGGGAGGTTAAGGTGGGGTACTGATAGGGGGGTACTTGGAGCTATCCCAAATGTTCCCAAATGGGGATGCAGGCGGAGCATGCGCTGAGGAATGTGGATGGCTGTTAGGAAGAGGCGGGAGAGGAAGTGGTCGGGGAGGGGGTTCCCGTGGAGGACGGTGCAAAGGGGAGGCGTAGGTGCCAACAGGTTCTCTCACCTTCGTGTGCAACTTGGCCAGCTGCTTCTCATCCAGGTTGGTCTGTTTGTAAACCCGGGTTTTGTACCGGAACTGAGACGAGGGGTGGGGTACGGGGAGAGACAGAGACTCAGAGTCAGGCCTTGGGGGGAGGCTGGACTCCCTTCTGAGCCCAGGGTCAGGCTGGAAACAGCCCCAGCCTTGGCTGGGTGAACAGAGAGGTGCAGGACTGCTGGGGGGACTGGGGCGCAGACTGTAATCCCTAACGTGAAACAGAAGGAGCCTGGATCCCATAGGGAATGTTCTGGAACACCTGCTCCAACTAGGAATCCTTCCCCCACTTGACAGGTGAGGAGAAGCTGGGAGCAGGGAAGTGACTTCCCCAAGGCCACTCTGCTCGTCAGAGGACGGGCAGTCATTTGAACTTGGGCCTCTCTGACTCTTTCTAACTCTCAGGCCTGGATGTGGAAGATCTCTTGCTAAGGAGTTGGCTGGGGGGTGGGGAACGGGAGGGGGCAGCTGTGTGGCAGCTTGTATCATCTGGGAGGGCTGCGGGCCCCACCTCTAGGTAGGGCACCCCCTTCTCAAAGGACTGGGGGTACTCCCGCAGCAGCCGCTCCTCCTCCAGGAAGTTGGCGTCGCGGCCGGAGGTGGCGGGCTGGAACAGGCCGTAGTTGAGCACATCCTGCAGGCTCTCGCTCAGGGCGCAGAGCACCTGCTGCTTGGCAGTCCAGATGGTGGCGTCAGGGTTGAAGCGCAGGCATTTCTGGTGGGGGAGGCGACAGGAAGGAGTCTCAGGTGGCTTGGGGAGGGCGTGGGGGTGGCTCTGGGAACAGGTGGGGTGGGGTTTGGGGAAGCATGTGCGGGTCTGGAAATGCCACCCCCCACCCCACCCCGGTCCCCCTCACCCCGCCGTGAAACAACACCCAGCAGCAGATGCCTCCGGGTGCAGGTTGGGCCTCTGTCCCCCTGCTGTCTGGCGACAGGGTCACTCACTGTCTGGTGCAGGTCCGGAATGCCAATCCTGAAGACCATCATGCTGAAGTGGGCATCGTCCGGGACGGACATGGAGCGGCCCTGGAGGCCTCCAGCGGAGGCCAGGTTACCAGGTGCCCCGCTGCCCTGGCCCCGGGTCCCCCGGAGGCCTCTCCCGGGCCCGTCTGGGGAGCTGTCGGACTCTGAACCCCCCTCGGGACACTCGCTGGCACTGTGGCGTTCCTCGTCCTCGCTTGAGGCGGGGCTGTGGGTCATCGTGGGGCCACGGGGCGATGGGGGACGGCAGCATCACAGGTCGCTGTGGGGGCACCAAGGGCGGCTGTCAGACTAGGAGCCCCAACCCCTCTCAAAGGCACACTGGGTGGCACGCAAGTGGTCGAGGGCAGAGGCCACACACTGCCAGAGGTAGGCATGAAGGAGGCTGGACACACCCCCCTCCCTGCCACGCTGCTAGCACATGTCTCCTTCCCTGTCCTTGGCCCTGCTCAAAGCCCCCGCCCCTCCTGCGCCCCACTTTGCCGCTGACCCAGTGTGGCAGTGTCCCAGAAACCGCAGAATCACCGCGGGAGCTACTGGCCCACTTTGCCAGGCCACGGAAAATGCAGCTAAAATTAGCTGAGGACAGACAGGTGGACGACCCACCGGCATCCTGCCCTCCTGGCCCCAGCCTGGCCTCTCACGTGAAGCCCTCCCATCCTCCTCCTGGACAGCTGGGGAAGGGGGCTGCTGGGAGGTAGTAATGGGGAGAGAGAGGTGCCGTGAACCTGGGGCAGCAGGAGCAGAAGTGGGCAAGCGGGTGGAGCTGGTGACTTCACTGACGTGTGGCAGACAACGTGTGTGGAGGGCTAGGCAACCAGTGTCCCAGGGGCGCCGGACCTCGGGCACCGGGGTGGGGATGTCATGGGGCAGAGCATCATGCTTGGGGTGTCCCCGAGGGAACCATAAGAGGTGGCTTGTGCAGGTTGTTGGGGGCATCTTAAGAAGGTGTGTGGGTGGCTGGAGAGGCTGGCTCTGGGAACGCTGTCCACGTGACAGTAGTGTGGTGGCCTGCGTCCGTATGGGGTGGCTGAAGAAGACCTGTGGGCATGTTTGAGGACTGGCTCTTCTGGGTGGGTAAATCAGCACTGCTTGGGACAGGTGGTCCCACTCTGAGGGAGACTGGGGGCTGGGAGGGACAAGGAGTTGAGTGAGGGCCTGGGGCACTGGGGTGGGAAGTCACCTCCCGATCCCTACTCTTCTCCAATGAGGTAACCTTAGGAAGGTGGGTCCCCAGTGGGGTCCGCCTGGTTCCTTTTCTCCCCCACTCCTACCCCAGGACCAGAAAACAGAATGTCTGGTCTGGTCCCTCCCCCCCACACCAGGCCCAGCTCCTGCACCGTTGCCATGGAGATGGGAAGCAGTAGAGGGTACTGCTGACTTTGGGGGAGTGGGGATGGGCTGGGGGGTTGGAGGAGGGAAGACGAAATGTGTGTATGAGAAGACTTGCAAGAGCTGTGGGCGAGCCAGCGCCACCACGGGCCGGCCAACCCCTCCCCCGTGCGTGCCCAGGGCTCCGAAGCCCCCTCCCCCTGCAGGTGCTGGGCAGCGCTGCCCCGCCTCGCCCTTGCGGAACCCCCGGCCTCCTCCTCTTCGCTGGGCTCCTCACCACACCTCCCTGCAGGGGGCCCGCAGCCACTCCCCCTCGGCTGACCCTGGCTGACCCCCAGCCTGCACCCGGCGCTAAAGGGGTGGCCTTTGGGATGAGAGAAAAGCCGGTCCGGCGCCCCCGCCCCCCGCGCGAGCGGCTGCCCCCAACCCCCAGGACCAGCGCCGGCCCCTCCCCCTCCGGCCCCGAAGGAGGGAGCGGGCACACTCCGCCGGGGCGGCATGAATCAAACGCTCCGCGGCTAAGAATAGCTGGCACGCAGCTGGCACTAAGACGGGCTGAGGCATCGGCGACGGGGGGGACAAGAGGAGAGCGGGGGTGCCCTGGGAGGCTGCGGGGGCCGGGGGGCGGCCGGCGTGGCTGAGCGCGGGACCCGGGAGAGCGAAAGGAGGCGGCGAGGCAGGGCGAGGGCGCTGGGGCTGGGAGCGCGGAGCCGGGGCGCGGGGGAGCCCCGGGCTGGGAGGGCGGGCGGGGGCTCCCGGGAGCAGGACTGGGGGCGGGAGCCGAGGGGGCGCGCCGGCCGGCGGAGAGGGACGGGCGACGGGGTGCGGGTGGGGGTGCCTGCGAAGGGGGTGCGAGCCGGTTGCAGGGGCCTGGAAGGAGAAGCAGGAGCTAGAAGGGGGCGGAGGAGGCCGAGGCCCAGACCCCCGCAGGCCGCGGTGGGCGCCGGAGTGACCGGGAGGGGCTTCGCTCGAGTGGCCGCGGCAGGGTCAGGAGCCCGCAGCGGCAGGGGGTTCGGCGGGGGAGTGGCTGGGCAGGGCCCGGAGGCGGGTGCGGCGACCGAGCCCAGGGCGTGGAGCGCGGGGAGGCGCGTTCGGGCCGGGGGCTCTGCCCGCGGGGCGTGGGGAGCGCACCCTCCCATCCAGTCTGCGATCTGGGACGGGGCGCCGGGGACTGGGGTGTAGCCCCATTTGGCGTTGCCTGGGGCGATGCGCCCCTCCCGGCCCCCACCCCCCATCTCATGCCCCGGCCCGGAGCCCGGCGCGCGGCCAAGGACGTCCGGGCGCCCCCGCCCCCTCCCGCGGCTCACGCCCAGCGGCGCCCCCAAACCCCGGCTTCTCAGCCGCCTTACCTGCCTGGCGGGGCTGCTGAGTCCCGGTCGGCGGCGCCCGCAGCCCCTCCCCCCTCCCCCCCCCCCCCACCCCCCCGGAGACGGAGGACCCTCAGGCCATGCCCCACTGCCCCGGGGGGCGAGCGGGCCCGGGAGGGGGCGGGCGGGGGGGCCTCGGACCTCACCCCCCCCTCGGGCCGGGCCAGGCCATCCGCAGAGCGCCCCCCTGTAGCCGCGGTCGCCGCGCCCCTCCTGGCTAGCCTGCCCCGGCTCGGTCCGGCGGGCTCCGGGCGGCGCGGCTCCGCCGGCTCTGCCTCCTCCTCTTCCTCAGGCCGCCGCGCCGCCGCCGCCGCCGCCCGCTCCGCACCTCCTCTGTCTCCCTTCTCGTTCTCTCGCTCTCGCTGTCTCTCCCTCACCCTGTCTCTCCCTCTCTCTCTCTCTTCCTCCCTCCCTCTTTCCCTCCCTCCCCTCCCTCCGCCCTCTCCCCTCCCTCCGGGAGCCGGCGGTGGAGACTTCGCCCCTCCCCGCGCCCCCAAACCTCGCCCATCCCCCCCACCGGCTCCGCCCCTTCCCCCTGCCCTCCCCCACCACTCG
>PVJD01012750.1:0-37952 GCA_004026545.1 Mormoops blainvillei | reverse complement strand
CCCCAAACTGGTAACAACAGTTGCTTGTAGGAGGGGATGTGGGGGCAGGGGAGCTGGGTAAAAGAGATCAGAGGAGGCATAAGTGTTATTTCTATACCTTTAAAAAAGAAAAAAACAACAAAACAAAATGAAAGTAACTATCTGGGCGCCCACAGCTATAAATTAAGTGGGAGGACCCTCAGGTACTCTTTACCCCCTTCCTCTCCCTCCTGATGGGCCTTCAGTGGGGGGGGGGGTGTCGGGGGAGGGCATAGGAAACAAACACAACCACCACCTCCACTTCACCGCCACAGATGGGGCTGGACCCCTACTCCAAAAAGTGTCCTGTGCCCTGAGGTCTCCAGCCAGGAACCTAGGCTGAGAGATGTGGAGGGACCCCCTTGCTGGTCCCAAAACCCATCCTCGGTGGGAGCCAGCTCAGGCGGCGGGGGAGCAGGCAGGTCATCACAGGCTTGTTTGCCCGGGTGCTTTGCCACACCCTCACAGGGCACCTTTCTCAGGGCGAGGAGCATCAACTGACAACAAGGGAGTGACGCTGCACCTTGGCAGCTGCTGTCCCACAGGAGGAAGAAGTGTCCCTCGTGGCAGGTGTGGTGGCTCGGGATGTGGTGGAAAAGCCAGCAGAGGCCCGGTTCTCCTCTGGTTGGGATGCCCGGGGCTTGGCCTGAGGCGAGGACTTTGGGTCATTTATCTTCTCCCCACAGGGGTTCTCTCTCAGGGGGCAGGGACCAGACTGGGCACAGCTCAGCAGGGAGCTGGCCAGGGAGAACGTCATCATCAATGATGGTATTAATTCACATTTCTTTGCAGTCTTTTATCTGAGGATCTCGTAGCACTGAAAAACGCAAATTCTATTTGCAGAGTGAGAATTTGGCGGGACCAAGAGCTTAGCCACCGAAGGTGAGGCGATCCAAACCCTTCCCTTTCTGCACTCCCGCTACCTTCCTCCTTGCAGGCCTCGGGCCCGGTTTGGGTCCCATCACCTGCCTATCAGCCACAGACACTGAGAGTCTTCGACAGCCTTCGTCACTTAAGACCAATTTGGCCCATGGCCAGAGCCCCCGGTGCTGGCCCCCAACCCTGTGTGCAGCCCACCCCGTGGTCAGCCTGGGAGTGTGGACACGGACAAGGAGCAATGACCTGGGGCTCAGTGGGCCTGGGTCCTCACTGCTGGGGCCACTCACAGGGCAAGTCCCATCCCCCACCCGGGCCTTAGTTTTTCTCATCCAATAAAAGGCATTTAGAATTCTCCAGGCACCACAAATTACACGACACAAAATTCCAGCATTTTTCAGGCGTGCTTAGTGGCTTTTGCCAATGCGCAATTCAAATATAATTTCCAAAATCTATTTTAAACTGTTCAAAAGTTTGTAATAAGCATCAACATGCACATTTAGAAGTAATACGTGACTTTCACACATTGAAGCCCACTTGCTTTTATAAATAACCCAGTAACATGTTGGCAACTTGAACTTAGAAAATAAACATAAACTAATGGAGTGCAGCTTTTTTCAGTGTGTACATTGGATCCCCATGCCCTGTCAAATTCTGTTTGGAAAACGGGTTCAGCTTCTAAAAGGGTCTGACAGGCACTGGGCTCAGTTATCAGAGAGAGACGAGGAGAAGGGATGTCACCAGCGCTTTCCTGCTGAGTGACATGTGTGTCCAGCAGCTATGTTGGGGGACGGGGTGGGGTTTTTCAGCAGACAGTGGAACATCTCGAGATCTGGGGCCTAGTCTGAGCAGCGTCTCTGATTGGCAGCAATTCGTAGAGCTGGTTCTGGAAGTCACTGGCAGGTGACGCGTGGGGTAGAGCTCTCATGTGATGGGCACCGCGCTGCTACCTCCCCCCCACGAATGTATTGTTCCACGCATCCACATAAGGAAGCCTCGCCTCATGTTATGGGTGAGGGAACTGCAGCAGAGGCGGCTTGACACCCCGCACATCCCACAACCAGTGAGTGGCCGTGCTGGCAGTCAGACCCCGCTCCGGAAGGGAGCCCAGAGATCTGCACTTTCGATGAGCGCATGGGTGATTCGGGTCACTCGGATGCAGGTGGCCCACAGAGAGGGGCTTCCCTGCCTCGCCCTGGGTTCCAGGTACTGGGACGCCGGGCCGAGGTGCAAATAGTTCTGACCAGCAGAGTCCTTCTCATGGGCACCTGCTTTTTACTGGCTTTTGATCCATGTGGTGCCCCTGCTCGAACGACGCTGTAGAGGGGTCTCTGGCACCTGGCACACGCAAGCCCCTGTCCTTTCCTTTGCTCCCGTTTCCCATCAGTAAAGTGTGCGTGTGCGTGAGGGGTTTGACTTCATGACATCTAGGTGCGTGTCCTGTTCTGACATTCTGCAATCGATCACCAGCCTGGGTGGCCTGGGAGAGGTCAGGTGTCAGCGTGGTTAAGGGCCTTGCTGAAGTCAGGTGACTAGTGAGTCGCGGGGCCTGGCTTTATCAGTCTGTCTGCTGGGCTCCAGGTCCTCACAGGCTTAGCTGCCAAGCAGTGGCATCTCCGAGGTGTAGGGAGGTGGTGGGAGTGGTGCCCCTGGGCACAAGAAGGGGATATATTGTCTACAGAAGAGTTAAAAACAGTAATAAGACCAACAAAAAGTAATGCACAGGAATTCAAAACAGTGTCTGTAATGAGATACTTTCCACCGAGCATCGGGCTGTGCTCACTGCCCCCACCTCGGGGCCACCCACTGCCACTCTGCCACACTCAGTTACACGAGTGACTGCCATGCAGTGAGGCTTCTCGGAAGAAGGAGATGAAAGTACCTTGGTTGGGGGCGGGGGTCCACGGTGACGTGGTCCCCATCCGGTCACACGAGCTGTGACAAAGAGACACAAGGGAACGTGGTCTGGGCGACTGCAGAGCTCATTTACCTCAGGCTAAAAATAGGAGCCTTCTCTTCAGCAGGTGGGTGACTCAGCAAGCCCCTGGGTGGGAGAAACGTGATGCTCTCGGCCCTGGTTTACCTCACGCGCCAGCACAACAGGAAGAGGCTGACGAACAGTGCCAGAAGCACAGTAGGCATTTCACAACTTTTCCTTGGCAAGCGGACTCTTTCTCGGCTCCCCTCCCCTAAACTCACTCTTCAAAAGCCATGAAATTGCTGATCCAGGCCAAATAAGAGCCACAGGTCCGACCGTCCAAACTCATGGTGGTGTTCTCCCGGGGTTTAAAGGGAAAGGCTAGCCGAAGTGGGGTGGCGGGTGTATGTGTGTGTGATGCGCCCACGCATGGCTGCATGGTGTGCACGCACACAATTGGGTCCATGCCTGGTCGGCGGGAAAATAAACAGGCCACACGGTGGCCATATACAGGGGTCTGCCTTTGTCTCCAACTCCTGCCCCGGCCCCCACTTGCATGCGATGGAACCGGAGGAGGGCTGCTGATGGTCTGCCTGACCGCCCTCTGCGATGCACTGTGCCCAGGGAAATGAAAAAGTGCTCCCTTCTCCCCGTCCCAGACTCTTCAGGAAGCAAGCTCGGTCCTGGCCTTCTAGATTCTTCTCCAAAGACTCAACGGAAGCTGAGGAGTGAGGCAGTTATTTGGGGAATTCAGCCCCGCCTCAGGCAGCAGTCTGAGCAGATCGGTGTTACGGGAAGAGGTGGGACCCAGCACCGGGAGACCTGTTTTCCATCCCGGCTCTGCCGCTCACCTGCTGTGTGACGTGGAGCAACTCCCTTTTAACCCCTGGTCTCCGTTTCTCCTCTTTTTATCTATTTATTTATTTCTTCAACAAATGTGTACTAAGTGGGACCAGGCACCTGTGCATGCCATGCTGCTACATGAAAAGAACCACTATGGAGGATTAAAAATGCCCAGGAAGTCTTGCACCTCCCCTTATCAAAGACTGGCACCATTTCTTCATCCCTTGACTCTGGGGTGACCTTGTAACTTGCTTTGACTAATGGTGACATGTGACTTTCACTCTCACCCTCTTAGAACCCAGCTGCCACATGAGGAAGCCCCAGCTACCCTGCTGGAGAGACCACAGGGAGAACTGAGGCACCCTGACCAACAGCCTCAGACAGCTGCCAGGCATGTGAGCGAGGCCATGTGAAGCCCCCAGCCCCCAGCCCTCAGTTCACTGACCACAAATGCCCGAGCAAACCCAGCCCGAACCACCTGGAGCAGGGACAAGCCATCCCAGCTGAGTCTTATGCAAGTTGTCAACCCAGAGAACTGTGAGCTATTAACTGGTTGTCGTTTTAAGCCAGTAAATTTTGGGGCAGTTTGTTATGTAGCAAAAGATAATCAATACATTGAACGTTCATTGACCATGTCTTATGTGCCAGGAACTATGTTAAATATTTTACCTATACAATCTATTTTATTTCTCACATCAATCATGTGAGGCAGGGTTTGTTTTTTTTTCTAATTTTCGGTTTATAGATGAGGAAGAACAGTGAGGTACAAGAAAGAGAAGCAATCTGACAAAGGTCCAAGAACAGTTGAGTTGGTGAGCTGGCACTTGGGACCAGGTAGCCCAGGCTTCCGACCCCGCACTGGCAACCCCTACACTATACAGAACCAAGCAGGTGTGGTTCTTGCCCTCACGGAGCCTACAGTCTAGGGGGGAGCCTGGTATGAAACAAACACAGAAATAAACATGCAACCCCAAGTGATGGTGAGCACTATGAAGAAAATGGGTGCTACGTTTAGTCACAGAGAAGCCCATGAGTCAAAGGAGGCCTCAGCGGAGTGCTGAGGGTGGAAGGGGGGGCACTGAGTGAGACTGGGGTACCTAAGGGCTTTGCAGTGGAGCCATGGCTCTAGCTTCACTCAGCATAAGTCACTCAGTTCCCCGGTGACTCCGTGAGAAATGCGGATTCCTTGCCTCATTCCCCACTGATTCAGATTTGGTGGGTCTGCTTGGTTTGGGGCCTGCCGGTCTTATTTATTTATTTATTTATTTTTTTATGTGCCCCCTGGGTGATTTTTATCACAAGGGAAACTGGAAAAACACAGTTCAATAGAGTCAGCTGAAGAGATTTAAAATATAGCTGCCCAGCTGCCATCCTGAGATTAAGACTCAAGGGGTCTGAGGTGAGTTCAGGGATCAGTACTTTTAGAATCCTCAGGTGATTCTAATGTGCAGCCAGAGCTGAGAGCTGATTCTAGAAGATTCTACAGGGTCCCAGACTGCTTTTCTACATACTCTTTTGAGACACCAGGGCTCCGTGGCGCTTATTGAACCATCTCTGCAGTGATTTAATACTACGGGGGCAGGCCCAGACCGGTCTGAGGTAAACCTATGCTCAGAGACTGGCTCCTGACTGAAGGGGCCCCCCTCCTCCACCTCACAAACTTTCTCCCCGATAACTTTCCTAGGGGCCTCACGGGGCTCCCCAAGCCTTCTAAGTCCCCTGTAACTTTTATTGCTTTTAGAGTAGAACATTCCTTTAATTGCTGGGAGAAAAGGACTACCATCACAACACTTAGGACAGTACGAGGCAGCCCCTCCATTTTATTCTCTTTTCCCGACGTCCCAGCTCAGGGCCTCTGGGGCATAGGTACCGCACACTCCAGAGAATGACGGCATCAGTGGCGTGGCCGTAACAAGAGGCGTGTTGGTGCATGGCCGATTTCTTGTCTGGGCTATGCTTCTTCCAAATAAGGCAGAAGGGCCACTGGGGGTTACTCCCGAGTCTGTTTGATAGAGGCCAGAGAGTACGAAAGAATCCACTCTTGGCTTGGAGCCTGCCAGCCGTGGGCCGAAGGAAGCTTGCTGGATGTGAGGGCAGAGAGAGAGTGGCGCTGGCCCAGAACAGCTGTGGCCCCGGGGGCAGCAGTGCGGCACAGGCCAGCGGCACGCAGACGGGTGCTGACGCAGGTGTGCGCTCCGCCACCCAGAGCCTCATTTCCTTGTTCTAAAGTGCGGTTAGCGTTTTCCATGCGAAGGGTTGTTATGAGAACTCAGAATTCACCGCAGGGCCTGCAGCACAGCAGGCACTCAGTGAAGTTTTCATTTGCTGTCTCTGGGACAGCCACAGAAATGAACCTGACACTGTGGAGACACAGGGTCTGTTGGGAGAAACCCCATGAGAAAGTCCTTCTCTAGGGGCTGGAAAGACCCTAGCCACTGTGGGCTCATCCCCAGAGGCCCCGGATCTCTCAAGAGCCCCCAGGAGCTGAGAGCTCAGCCCTACCCTCCTCTCCTCACACAGAGGCCCCTGTGAGTGGCTCTTGGGCACAGCCTGTGCTGTACCTGGTATAGATGGTGCTGCCAAAGGAGGGGATGGCCGAGGGAGGGGGCTGACCACTGAAGAAGGAACGAAGAGAATGAATGAGGCGCTGAGCTGTTCTTAGGCTCCTGCACTGAGAAGGAAAGCACTTGTCTGGGGGTATGGCTGGGAGGAAGCCAAGCCAGAGGCACAGTGAGAAACGAGGGTGCCTTGAGAAACAAGGGGGCTCCGAGACCTCTTAGCTCAGGAATACATGATCCTGGTAAGGGGCCAGTTTAAAAAACAATTCTATTCGGGGAGCTCTCTTCTTTTTTCTTACCCATCTTTCTAACTGAAAGCCATAGTGGGAGGCCCCTAAGGCCACCTCAGGCAGGAAGCCTTTCCTGAGCTCGGGGCTAAGTCCAGCTGCGGCCACGGATCCTCAGGAGACAGGGCTGACTGGGGATTTCGAATCCACTTGGGTAGGGGCAGTGTTTGTCTTCGTGCCTTGTTCTCTCTACCGCCCACCCCCCAACCCCTTCACCTAGCCCAGGAGGGACTGTATCTGGGACTTTTTCAATATAGCACAAGTAATTCTAAGTAGTACAAAAACATCTATGGGCTAATAGTGGGCAGCTCTGGCTATCTATTTGTATGAGTTAATTTGCATAGGCTAAAAAGGCCTCTAGGGAGGAAGTTTCATGAGACAATTAGGGGTGGGGATGGGAAAGAAGCAAGATGACCCAATCTAACCTGTATCATTAGAATTTTGGTTGCAAGTGAAAGAAAACCCAACTTTCACTTTAATGCAAAATCAGAATGTGTTGTCCTTGGAACTAAAGTCCAAGGGGTGTGGCTGGCTTTAGACAAAGCTTGATCAGGAACTCTAAGCAATGTCACCAAGGCCTGGTGCTGCCTGTTCTCTTTTGGCTTGGTTCTTCTCTAGGTAACAGCTCCAACACAGGCAGTTTCTACCCAGTGGGGGCAAAATAGCTGCAGAACCTCCAAACCTCACACCCTCTCACTGGGGCAAAGAACCAGCCTGCTCCTCTGATAGCTCAAAGTTCTGGAACTCAGTTTAATGGGCTCTGATTGGCCTGACTTTGGTCAATGACCAAACATCCCTTAACCAATAACTGTGACCACAGGGATGGAGTAGAGTAGTGGGGGTTGAGGAGAGTGACACAGTCTCTATCCCATATCTGGATATCTGGGTGTGTGGGACAGGGATGTTATAGGGAACCTGGCTGTGGTGGTAATGGGGGTAATTTCACTGGAATCATACAAACTGAATTGGACCTGTTACTGCAGTTGAGTGAGTGGGGACAGGCTGAGAAAAAGCACTGACCCCTTATTTCCTTTCTAAAGAGGGCTGCAGGGACACACTCAGCGTCACCTTTGGGGCTTGGATTGCAAATCAGGATGCAAGTTAGAGGAGCTTTCTGCCTATTTTGGCTCAAAGCACGGAACCTGTGGTCTGAGGACCTGCCACTGAGGCCAGCATTGGGAGGCACAGCCTGAGTGGGGAAGCGGGGGCCTCATGGAGTGCCCGGCCAGTGAGAGGGAGGAGGTCCCTGCAAACATCAGCAAGGAACTGGAGCAGAAGAAACATCTACAGACTGGTCATAGGTACCTATGAGACACCCAAGGAACTTCCAGAGATGACTAGGATGGGGGGTGCGGGGGAGTGACGAGAAGGGCCGCACCCCCGGTATGGGTACCTTTGCTGGCTATGATGGAAATAACTTCAGACTTGGGGAGGGTGAGTCAAAGGATTTGGATTCTGGTCATTGCCAGACCGCTTGTTAGCTACATACCCTTGGGCAAGTCCCTCTCCCTTTCTAGGCTTCTGTGAAATCGGGGTGATGGCACGCGCCTGAAGAGCCGACGTGGGAATCAGGAGAGCCTGGCAGAGGGAATGGGGGAAGGACGAAGCGCTACCCAGGGTCAGGCCCTGCACGGCCTCCTCATCCCGGCTGCTGGAGACCTCAGCGAGCCCTACATGTGTGCCCAGTGGAAGTCGGTGGACACAAAACCCTCGGGGCAAGTCTGCCAGCCAGGGCTGTGGGTGGCTCTCCGAGACACTCCCCTTCCTCGCCACTGAGTCAGAGGAAGGGGCCAGGCCGGCATCAGCCCTGCAGGCTCTACCAGTTACCGATGAGGGCGAGGGGAGGCTAAAGGGAGAAGGGAAAGCAGACCGAAAACAGCAAACACGCCCATCGCTCCACAAACAACCTCCTCCTACAGTACAGATGCAAATCTTCCTCTTGGGCCCTGGGGGAATGTTCCTAGGCCCCAATCTGTACTTCCTCTGGCCTCTCCCCAGAGCCCAAACAACTGGGCCCCCTGGGTGGGGACTGCAAGCTTCCTGGAATGCAACTGGCCACAGGGACCCTGGCACCTCGGACCACCCTGGGAGCCTCGGCCCAGCCACTCCCCAAACCCCCGGGCTCCCTTTGCCCCTTTTCGGGGGACCCAAGTCATGCAGTTGAAATGGAATTATATCTGGAATCTAGGAGGCCTAAGAAATGTAGCAGTGTTTTTAAAATAAACTTTATATTTTTTCAGAGCAGTTTTAGAGTCATAGCAAAATTGAGCAGAAAATACAGAGAAAATACATATACTCTTGGTCCCAACCCCCACACAGCCACCTCCTGTCAACAGTCCCCTCCAAGTGGTATGTTTGTTACAATTGACATACCTCCGTAGACTCATCGTAATCACCCAAAGTCCACAGTTTACATTAGGGTTCATTCTTGGTTTGCACATTCTATAAGTTTTGACAAATGTATAATGACATATATTCACCATTATAGTATCATATAAGGTATTTTGACTGCCCAAAAAATCCTTTGTGCTCAGTCTCTCCACCTGTCTCTGTCCCCTAACCCCTAGAAACCATTGATCCTTTTTCCTTCCCCCAGAATTGTCTTTACTATTTTCGCCCCAGAGAATCCATGTTTTGAAAGACTTCATCTAGGATCAAGTAGTTGAGAGAACAGCCCCGAGCCACACTAGCCTGGACTCATATCCTGACTCCGCTGCTTCCTAGCTGTGTGACCTTGAGCAAGTCACTTGACCCCCTGTGCCCGAGGATCCTCTTCCATATTAATAGTCCCACAGCATAAGACCGATGTGAAGATTCAGTGAAATTATTCACATAAAGCTCTTGACGCTGTCTAGCAGGTGGTAAAAACTCAGTAAATGTTTTGCTCTGCTTACTTCTTAGTGATTAACTCAAAGCAGCCTTATCACGAATACAATTTCTGTTGAGCCTTTTTCCCTCTTGACCTTTAATTTTGGAAAATCTCAACCTACAGAAAAGTTGAAGAGTGAACACAATGATCACCTGGATTCATGAGTCATTAACATTTTGCTGCATTTGTTTTTTTCTCTCTTTCGGGAGGTAAGTTGTAAGCATGATGACAGTTTACCTCTGAACACACCAGCTATTAACTCAGAAGAACAAGGACATTCTCTGCAACTGCTAGCATATTTCATAAATTTGATGCAGTAATAGTATCTAATATATATCCATGTTTATTAAATTTTCCCCAAGGGTTTCAATAATGTCCTCTTTAATCTAGGGTCATAATATATATCAGGCGACTGGTTATCTTCTACCTTTTCTTTCTTTCTTGACAATGACACCTTTAAGGAGTTACTGCCCATTGTTTTAATAGAATACCATATAATTTGGATCTGTCTGATTGCCTCCTCATGTCTAGATAAACATTGTGAGGGCAAGAACACTACGTAGGTGATACTCTCGTTGCATCACATCAGGGGGCTCATAATGCCAGCTGGTCTGATTACTGGTGCTGCTAAGTTTGCACACTTAATGGTATCCCCCAGATAGATGCATTTGAAATGTCTTTCCCCCACTCCCCGACACGGAGGTGAAGTGATGCTTAGGAGTCATCTAGTTCAACCCCAATTTTCTGAGGAAGAAACTGAGAGGATAATGAAATGACCTGTCCCAAGACTCATGGGCTCATGATGCCTCCCAGAGGCTGCCTCAGAAGGTCTGTGGAGGTGCAGCGAGTGGGGAATGAACTTGACCTTATCCCATATACCTGAGTTTGCTCCCCTCAGTTTCCCAGGAACAGAGCCTCGATTTGTTGAGGGCATCCAAAGGTGACCACTCCCTTGGATCTGGCTGACAGTAACCAAACTCCAGAGACCAAAGTCTAAACCAGAACTTCTTGTACTAATGGCAATGAAAATGAAACCGTCTAGTGAATCGATATTGTCGTTCCGTGGAGGGTCTCAGCCCACCTTCCTTCGTACAGTCATGGAGGCAGGGGGCCACAGTTTTGTTCTTTGAATTCCTTTCCTGAACGCCCTGCAGACCAGTTCCTCTCCACTATCTTCTTTGGCCCATTCTTTCTCAGAAGAAACATCATATACTTTGTTAGCCTATGCTTTCTTAGATATGATAATTCACCTGTCACACCTGTCTGAGGTTTTGCCCACTGTCTTGTTTAGAGTGTGGGGATTCACAAACCATTTCAATCACATATGCAGCCCCAACAGTCTCTTGGATTAGGTTGTTTCAAAAGATTCATACATTCATTCAACCAAATGCGTGGGGTTGACTTACTACGTGCCAGGTTCCAGCAGCACAGATGGTGGTTTTCCATCAGGAGAGAATGCCACCAAATATTCAGCTTATACAGAGAACTGTGGAGGGGTGAAAGGGGGAAGGGGGAAAGTTAGTCAGGACACCCGCGGATAACCAGGGGACTGTTGCTCGGAGCCAGGCATGACACCGTGGTGGCCAGAGTAAGGTACTAACCATGGGGTTGGAGAGAAGCGAACAGATTTGGAGGTACAGTCAAGGGCGTTTGTTGGTGGATTGAGGTAGCATCATATGTTGTTAAGAGCACAGGCCCTGGAGCCTGACTCTACCACTGACTGGCAAGGTATGCGATCCTCTGTAGAATGGATACTAACTCGAAGTTAGAGTTACAATAGGGTTAATAGGGCTAAACAGGGTTAATTTGTAACACCATAGGGTTACAAATTAAGGAGACAGAGCAAGTATAGTTTCTAGTTTTCTGGAAACCAGGCTCTACTCCTGAGCTAGGAAATGCAGGAAAAGCAGGGGGGCTTTGGGTGGAAGCTACTCCAACCCATTTGGAAGTCTTCGTTCTGAGGACCCTGCAAGGCATCGCACTGGAGTTGCTCAGCAGTTAGATGTTGGGTCACAGCCTCCAAAGAAAAATCTGTGCTGGAGTTTTCCATTTCATTTTGATTTTTCCTATTTACTCTTTTTAATTCGGGCTGCGTGAGTCACAGCCTTCACATATGACTTACAAGCAGTGATAGAATTGAGGCTAGAACCCAGTCTCCTTTGTCCTAAATCCTTCTGCTCCACTAAGCTGCATCCTCTACTCCAATAGCTAATAGCTTCTTTTTATCGGCTCTTCTTATTATTAAACACTGTGCCAGATGTGCCTGGATTCTCCCATTGGACCTCAGGCCTCTGCAAGATAGCTACTATTATAGGTGAGGAAACGGAGGGAGGCTTCGGGAAGTTAAGTGAGTTGCCCAGGATCGCAGAGTAAATGGCAGAGGGTCTGTCCAACTTCCAAGTCCATGCCATTAAACCTTATGTTGTAGGCCAGTGCCATCCCACAGACCTTTCTGGGATGATGGAATGTTATATTTGTATTGTCTAATATGATAGCCACTGGCCACATGTGCAGCTGAGGAACCAAATATTAATTTTAATTTTATTGAATTTTAATTAATTTCAATTTAATGACCACATGTGGCTAGTGGTTAAGTGGCTACTGTATCAGACGACACTGTCACAGTCCTTCCAGAAGGCCAAGGAAAAACCCAAACAACCCAGCATGCTTTGTTGCAGTTAAATGGTTCACAGTAAGGGATGGGATTGTCTTGAGCAAAACACAGTTTTTGGCACAAGCTCCTGAACAACTCAAAATAGTACAGTGGTTCTAACCCTCCAGGGTTAACAAGATATTTCCTGCTGCCCACAGTGCTCAGGGGTACCAGATGGGAAATTTGGATGGTTTGGGAGGTGCGAAGGCCCCTTGTGGCTTTTGAGATGCGGAAAGGAAATGCCTTTCTGTGGTATCCTGGAATACCAGTACCCCAAGCTGTAGCCTGGGAGACGAGGCTTGGTGATGGGGGTACCAGGCCTGCAGCAGGAAGCACCCCTGGAGAACAGTAGCAAGAAGAGGATCAAATCGGGCTGGGATGGGGCCTTAGGGGCAGAAGGTGAAGAGATGCTAGGACTTTGTCCGCTTGTGGAAGGGGCCAAGATGGGCCCTCTGGAGATGGAGTGGCTGAGGGGGAGGGAAGGAATGGCAGCAGCTGTCAGAAGAGGGACATGGCGAGGGTGGGGGGTGAGGTGCGAAAGAGCAAAACAGCAGAGTGGAGATTCAAACAGCCTTGGGAGAAGTAGTGCCTACAAATGAAAAACCGCTACTGTAAACCAACTCAGCAACAGCTGAGGAAGAGTAAGTAATTAGAGGCCAGGAAGAGGCTTGTTACCCTGTGAGCAGGGGCTCGCCTGACACTTCGGTGGCTGCAACAATGCCTTAGTTATCCTTTCCCAGCAGGATGATTTCCTAATTAATTCTAGCCAGGCATGCCAAGTGTGTTTCCCCTGCATTTCATTTCCGGGCCGGTTGAATGCTAAATTAATTTTTAATCACCCGAAGGTGTTGAGTTTAATTACCCAGACTGAAAGCAACAAGGAGAATAGGATTTAGAGGGCAATTCTGGGGGGTGTTTCTTGGGAATAGGAACATAGATATTTCCAGAAGGCTGGTGGGGGGAGGGGCAGGGCATGTCTGGGCTTTCCAGCTAGAGTGTCTGTGTATTTGTGAGCCCACAGAACATCAAGACAGGGGCAAGGTGAGAGGAACTAGGAAATGTGGTCCCTTGGAGAAGCCCAAGCTGGAGAGAGCATCACCCAAGCACAACAACAACAACAACAAAGTAGAACCCAAGGTGAGACCTTCTGACCTCACGTCCTCGACGGTGGAGTGAAGCCCTGTTCAAACCTAGTGCTCTTTGCGCTACAGCTCCACGTCTGCCCAAATCCGAAAACCAATAGCCACTCTTTTTTCTGCATCTTCTACATGACAGCCAGTCATAGACATGGTGGCCCCCCAAGGCCTTTCCCCTTTCTGACTGGACATGGGTGAGCTTCTCTCTGCCACGTGGCCAGATGCTTGATTACCTGGTCAGTTGGGGTCATCCTCTTCCCTCACCAGTGACTGGTGTAGGTATAGGCATGTGATACCATCCCGGCCGATGAGTTGTGAGAAAAAGTCAGGAATCAGGTTCTGGGAAAGGTTATGTTTTTGGTGCTTACAACAAGACACATAAAAAGTGCTCTACTTTTCTTCCAGATAGTGTCATGTTTTGAGGCCAGGGTTCAAGGCCTGAAACTATGTCTTTCACCACGAGGCGGGTTCCTTTGAGCCCGTGGCCGACATTTCTGAAGGCGGTGGAGCAGGAGGATCCTGGGTCCTCGATGCAGTCCGTCCGGGTTAAATCCCAGCCTTGCCATCGATTGTAAACTCTCTGGGTCTCAGCTTCCACCTCCGTGGAATAGGTGTAATGACACTTACCTCAGAGGGTTGTTGGGGGATTACATGAGTCACAGAATGTAAGACGCCCTGGAATGGTGCCTAGCTCATGCTTAGTGGGAACTGGATGAATTCTTAAAAACTAAATTATACCATAGGTATAGAAAAAGCTAAAGAAAAGATTGTTTAGTGGCCGAAAAGACGACATCTCTGAGTCTACCTATTCTGCCAGGATCCCTCTGAATCTCCTTCGTGCTGGGGCTGCAGG
Source organism: Mormoops blainvillei (assembly GCA_004026545.1). Taxonomy (NCBI): domain Eukaryota; kingdom Metazoa; phylum Chordata; class Mammalia; order Chiroptera; family Mormoopidae; genus Mormoops; species Mormoops blainvillei. The sequence continues at coordinate 23,941 of PVJD01012750.1, read as the reverse complement.
AAGGGACGAACAGGAGAAAGAGGAGAGTCATGGGAAGGGAAGGAATTCTCCTTCTACCATGAGAATAAGACCCAACTTCCGGTCTATCAATGTCAAGGGAAAAGGAAATCCTGCTCCAGGGCTGGAGGAAAGCCCCCACCTCACCCTCCACCCCCGGGATGTGTGGGTGGGAGAGCAGGGGAGGTGGGGGTCCGCCTTCCTCCCAGCGTCCCCCTCCTGGGATCTCCCATCCAGGAGAAGAGGCTGCTGGAATGCCTGTGTCCCCATCGTGGTAACCCCACCCGATCATCTGCCTCCCCACCTCCCTTCCCTTCAAACCTGAGCAGAGAATATTAGCATGGCGGCGAAGAGGGTGGGCTCTCGAATTTGGTTGGTTTGGGCTCAACTCCTGCTATTCTTCTCGTGCACTGACGAAACGGTCTGCTGTGCTGAACACTGTGGGTCACTCGTGTAACAAGCCACACCCCCATTCCCCCAAGTACCTGTTAGTAAACACAATACACACACACACACAACCCACGTACATCACACATCAGATACACCACACACACATCACACACCATACACATACCACATACCATGCACATATGACACACACATCACACACACCTTCTTTTCCTTGGAGTGACAGTGTGCCCAGCCCCAGGGAATGGGTTATGATTGGTCTCCACCAAGGACTGGCAAACTGTGGCCTGAGGGCCAAATCTGACTGCTCCCTGTTTTGGGATGGCTCAAGCGCTAAAATGGTTTTTAACATTTTTTTTAAAAGGTTGAAAAAAGAAAAAGAAAAATAATATTTTTTGGCACATGAAAATTATTTGAAATTCAAGTTTGTGTCCATGAATAAATCTTACTGGTGCATAGCCACACCCATTTCTTAATGGATTGTCTGGAACCCTTTCTTGCTACAAAGGCAGGGTTGAGTAGTTGCAACAGAGACTGAATGGCCTGCGAAGCCTAAAATATTCACTGTCTTCCTCTTTTCAGAAGTTTACCAAACCTTGGTCTAAGGTAATCATTGGAATCCTGCTCCCTTTTCCCTAGCCTTTCTTCTAGCTGGAAGGAGCCATATGTTCCAGTTCTTTCCAAAGAGAACTAGTCCGAAGTCTGCTGGGGAAATGTGGACAAAAGCATTGCTTTTCTGAGGGAGGGGACAGCTATGGCTGGGACCTCCTCTTCTTCCTGCTTCCTGCCTTAAGCATGGGTATGTTGTCTGGAGTCCACTCAGCCCTTTTCTCTCAGAGCTCATTTCCTGCCCAGGAACCGGAAAACAGGGTCAAGAATCCAGTTGGGAGGGCTGGCTGGACTGGCTAGAGTCCAAGAAGGAGGGAGGTCCACCCTGTGCATCTGCCCTGGGGCGTGGGTTGCCGCTCGCCCAGCCTGGGTTTGGGCACAGAGGAGCCACCGGTCCTCTGGGCTGGACTGTCCTCTAGCCCCGTGTCAAAACCCAGAGAGTGGAAGAGAGGCTGAGAATCCTGGTGGTCAGCACTTCTTTGGGTCTGCCTGGCTTCCCCTCCACTGCTACCTCCTTCCACAATAGCTGAAAGAAAGGACGTAATAAAAAAAAAAAGTTGGATAGTTGAGTAGATGGATGGGGGCCGTCGGCAGAGGGCATGAAGGCAGGCAGGAAAAAATAGTTATTAAGAGGCTTCCGCACGCACACGCTGACAGCAACCCCGTGAGGTCACAGGCTAGGTATCATTATGTTCATTTAATAGAAGAGACACTGAGGCTCAGTCAGTCTAATCGACTTTCCTAAGGTCACAGAGTTAGAAGACATGACACTGAGACCCAAGCCCCAAAGCTAGTCCAAATCCCTGGGACACAGGCCCCTCCAGCCTCACCTCCTTGGGCATCACCCCCAGACCACGCTGGGCCCATGAGACAGGGACACAGATGAAGGGCCTGCCATCACCTCAGCGAAGCATGAAAAGAACTCATGGTGTGGGTCTGGGCCGCTGCCAGGAACGCCTCTCATCCACATCCTCCAGTTCTGTTCTTGGGGCCGCCAAGAACACGTCACCTCCTTAGCAGGTGCTCTTGTGCATATTTGTGGAATGAATGAGTTGCCTTTTATCAATACAAATTCCTCAACAAAAAGTCATAGACTGCAATATCCCCAAAATAGCAGGTAAAGTTGACCTCACGTTCCCTAGCTTTGCACCGGTGGCAGAAAAAGCCTCCTGTTGTGCTACGCAAGCACTGATAATCGTCACTGTGGCCATAAAAGGAGAGCACGCGCACGTGCCACTCTCTGCACCCAGCACGGGATGTGAACCGTCTCGCTGAAACTTCAGAATGACCTGCCGGGGCAGAGATTGCCACTACCCTCGTTTTATGGTTGAGGAGTCTGGAGCTCAGAGAGGTTAAAAGACTTGGCCATGGTCACCCAGCTAGCGGGGGGCATAGTCTGATTCAAACCCAAGGTCTTTTGCCTCCATGGAATAAGAGAGGAGGTGCGGGAAGACTGGGGTGGGTTGGATCTATGGGACTGGCTTGGGGGCCCTCTCTGTAATCTGTATGGAGCGCTGACAGGAAAAAGAGAGGTGCTGCTCACAGGAACCGGAGGGGGTGAGGCCTGGTATGCCCATAGGACTTGTCATTTCGGCTGGTCTGTCCCACACCAGATTAGACCTCATGTGATCTCTTGGCCGGCCTGTGTGTGCTTGGGGTGGGGAGGACAGGGCACTAGGAGGGGCCAGCTGGGCTGGCCTGACTGTGACTCTCGCCCACATCAGCCTCTCATGGAGGTGCTGGTGATTCATTCACCCTTCCCAGCCAGCGGGGCCTCTATCAGGGTGTGACTTGTGGTAAACAAGCCACAAAGTACCATCTGGGCAAGGGGGAAGCGAGGAGGGTAGGGTGGCTCAAAGGGCAGCCCTTGGTCTCATCCTGGGCGGCCCAGACTTCCCCCACCAGGCCCACCCAGCCCATGGCAGGAAACCTTTCCCTGTCTGGGGTGAAGCCTGTCACCGAGTGTCCCTGCTGGCTCTTCGGGCCTCTTTTTCTGGAGAGGTTCTCAGACCTTCCCCGCCCTGGGCTGGACCACAGGTATGGCTATTCTAGCCTGGGCCGTGGATCTTGGTGCCCGGAGACCCCCTCTTCGGGGGCTTCTGCGAGGCGTGCCTGGGCCACTGGCACCTGCTCTAAGTCCGGCTGAGGAGGGACAGGCAGGTGCTCAATAAAGCTGGCTGCCCGGCTGAGCGGTTAAACGGACCTCGGGCTCAGAAGCCAGGGGAGAAACCGGAGGAGGCTCATCCCAGCCCTCAAGCGACTTCCAAAGCTCACTCACGTGCGATAACACAATTAACAGAACAATTAAGTATTAAGTGGCAGACTCTCCCTGGGTGCTCTGGGAATTTAAAATAGGGGTTGAGACTCTTAGGCCGACTTCCTGGAGGAGGTAGACCCAGGTTGGTTCTACCGGGGAGCCTGGAAGAGGGTCTGAGTGTGCGGTGGGAGTTCAGTATGAGCCCCGTGACAAATGTGGCGATTGTGCGATCCTTTAGAGTGGGGTGTCCTTAAACATCTGGTCTCATGCGCACAGGCCAGTGCCACAGTGACAGTGTTCAGTTATAGGTTTGCCCCATACCAGGAACCCCATAAGCATAGGTACAGCCCTCTTACTTAACCCTCAGGCCAGCCCTGTGGTCATGGTAGCATTATTGTCCCATTTTACAGGTGAAGAAACTGAGGCGCCAACCAGCTCAGTAAATTGCCTGAGGCCGCATGGATACAGAGGGGAGAAGGAACTGGGCCTCCGCGTCCAATATGGCAGCCACAGCCTGTGTGTGGCTACCGAGCGCCTGAAATGTGGCCAACCCCAAAGGGGCTGTGCTGTGAGTGGAAAACAATGTACTAGGTTTTAAAAACGGTACGAAACGAAAAAGAATAAATAGCATCTCAAATAATTCTTTTTAGTCCTTTTGATATTTTGGATATACTTTTTTACACTTATATTTATTTTTTATACTTATTTTATGAAATAAAATATATTATTAAAATTAATTGCATCTTTTTTTTTTAATGTGGCTATTGGAAAAAAATTTAATTACGTGGATAGCTCGTATCGTATTTCCACAGGATGATATCCTGCCACGTGGCTGTTGACCTCAGCGTGAGTTCTTCTAGTGATGACAGTGTATTCGCGTCCTAGGGCTGCCATAACAAAGTGCCACCGACTCAGCGGCTTAAACGACAGAGATTTATTGTTTCACAGTTCTGGGCGCAGGAAGTTTGAGGTCAAGGTGTCGCCAGTTCTGGTTCCTTCTGAGGTGGGAAGGGACCGGAACTCACCAGGTTTCCGGGCTTGCTGGCCATCTTTGTGGTCTTTGGCTTCTGCTGCATCACCCCAGTCTCTGCCTTCATCTTCCCACGGCGTCCTCCCTATACGAGTGTCTGTGTACAAATAATCCTGCTCGTGAGGACACATTATATTGGATTTAGGGCACATGCTAGTCCAATGTGATATCATTTGCAAAGACCCTACTTCCAAATAAAGTCACATTCTGAGGCATTGGTGCTTAGGACTTCAGTCTATGAATTTTGGGGGCACACAATTCAACCTAAAACGCATGGGGAACACCTTTCCTCTCCTGTAGCTCATTGCATATTTGTACAGCCCTAGTGATCTTCCGCCGGTACCGGCCAGTAGATCCACTAAGGATTTCTCCAAATCATGTGCAAATGCCTGGTGCACCTCTGTAAGGTGGCATTAGGAGCCGGGAACATCCATATTTCTTTCTCTGGGGCCCAGGTGTGACTGGCCCCACCTTGGTTGAGACTGCATCTGAGTTTAACAACTGGGAGCAGGAAGGAGAAAACTGATAAGGGAGAGAAGGTTAAAAATAACCCGGGCGGGGGTGGGGGCAGCCCAGATGACCTTGCCCTTTGTAACTTTGATTTACAGGCAGCACAACCAGGAGGTCACCTGGGTCTGTGCTGGCCATAAAAACCTCATCGGCTGACATAGCATCTGTTCAGTGGCCTGGGAATTTCAAGTCCTGGGGAAAACGTCTCTTTCTTTGTCCTGGCAGCCCTTCAACACCTTTCTAAGAGCAGGCGAGGTTGTGGTGAGGGCTCTGTCTGCCAGACTCACCTCCTTTGTCCCCGTAAGAGGACGGGGTTGGCTGAGGAGAGCACTCCAGTCCTTCAGAGCAGACAAGTGTCTAGGGCCCAGCTCTGCTTCTTGCCACAGGTGTGGCTTGGGAAAGTCACAGAATTTATTTGAGCCTCTGTTTTCTCACCTGCAAAATAAGAGTAAGAAAGAAAGGTTGCCCTGCCCACCTCACTGGGTTAGGGGGAATAGTAACGTAAGAGGCACAGCTGGGCCTCAGGATGTAGGAAAGTCAAAGGTGGGCACCAGCCCCATCAGCATCCTGGTTTGCCTCACTCGTTGCATGGGAAGTTCATTAGGGCCTTTGCCACTCACAGCGTGAGCCCCAGTGGAGCAGCAGGCGCATCCTCTGGGAGGCTGTCGGACAGACTCCCAGGTCCACCCAGCCCCCAGACCTGCTGGACTAGAATCTGCATTTTAACAGATCCCCGAGAGATGTGTCCGCTCCCTGAAGTTCGGAAAGCACTGTTTTCACGGACATTGTTTTTGCCCGTCCAGGGTCCATCCCCTCTTCTTTTGGTAAAGAGGTCTTACTTTCTTTGAAGACTCAGACCCCTCCCCCTACTCTAGCTCTCTCTGCTTCACTGGGGCTTTTCTTCTCTCCAGATCCCAACAGGGGCAAGAAAGCTAGTCCTGGAAAATTAGAACCAACCCGGGGGGTTTGGCCGGAGCTGTGGGGAAAGAGAATCTTTCTTTTTTTTCAGGGGACTTCTCTTTATGTAGCCTTTCTTCAGCGGTAGGTTGGAAGAACCTAAGAATGCAGTTCTCATAGAGAGGAGCAGAAGTGCGCGCGCGCGCGTGCGTGCGTGCGTGCGTGTGTGTGTAAGAGACAGAGAGAGGAAGAGTCCTGATCACATCTTTTGAGCTTCCAGCTTTGTGGACTCTTTGGGTTTTTCAGTCCACATAAGCCAACCAGTCCCCTTTTGCCTAACCCAGTGCCTTACGGGTCTCTGTCACTTGCGAAGCAGGAGCCTTCCTTGCCAAGGTGCCACTGAACTGAGAGTCAAGCAAGGATGGTGGCCTGGTGGCACTTACCCAGGGAAAGACAAGAAGGGGCCCTTGTGCGGGCGAGTGGGAAGTGACCTGATAGCAGACAGCACAAAGGTGAGGCACGGGGCAGGCTTGAGCTGTCTTCCTGTGGGTAGTCGGGCCTCTTGTGTGTGTCTGTGTGGGTGGCTGTGTGAGAGGACAGAGCTGACGTGCTGCTGCTGCTGGGTGTGAACCGTGAGAGCTGTAGGAGTCATCTGTCGTGTCTACGTGGGTCAGGCCTGGGTCCCACGGTGGTGGGTGCACATGCAGGGGGCGGGGTGGGGCTGAAGGCTCTCTGTGCATCTTTGGATCCGCTGTGTGTTCATTCGGTGGGTGGAAGTGAAACTGGTGGGAGGTATGAGCTGCCTTGGGGAGCTGCTTTGTGTGTAAACTCGAGGTGGCTCTGTCACTTGTAGGGGGTGCCAGTGGGGAATATTGTCGTCTTTGTGAGTCTGTTTTGTGGGTAACTTTTGGATGTAGGAATGAGTCGGGATGAGTGGTGAGCCTGTGTAAGCCGTGAATTATCTGCAAGATGAGTGAGTCCACGTGTGTGTCATGTCCCGTGGGTTGGTGGGGCATGTCCCCGCGGTGATGTGACAGGAGGGTGTCCAGCCCGTTGAGTGGATGGGCAAAATGTGTCCATCCAGGGCCAGGCCATGCATGCAGTCAGTGCTCATCACTACCCCAAGGCAGGAGTTCTATCCCAGGGCTCAAACTGTCCTCGATCAATGCCCAGTCAATACCTCAGCCTGGAGGAGCTGACTGCGCCCCCTTGGGCTTCCCCCCTCACCCCATCCTAGCTGAGAAAGCTCCAAGCTGCCAGGCAGCGCAAAGCCCCTGGGTCATATCTACCACTCTCTTTTAAAGGAAGAAAATTGCTGGTAACACTTTCATTTACTCCTTCCAGAAAGTGCCCTCCAGATCGGACGTGCCGTTGTGCTAAGGCTCAGCCCTGGAGCACCGAGGATTCCCTTGGCATTGTCATCGTGGGTCTGGGGAATATCGGAGTGATGGGGCCTGGCCTCGTCGGAAGAGGGGGAGGCCGAGGGGACGCAAGGCAGAGAGAGGGCAGGAGGGGAGAGAGGCAGGAGGAAAGGAGGGGCTGGAGACCAAGAGGGGCTTGCTGGCCGGAAACAGGGCAACCTGGCCAGTTCTGAAGCTCCGGGGAGGGGCTGACCCCAGGAACTGGCGGGGACGCACACTGGGCCTGGGGGAGGCAGGGAGGAACTCGAGTCTCTGGGTAGGGTCTCTACACACTGTCACAGCCACAGCAAGAGAGCACAGGCGAGGAGGCTTCCTCTGTCACACACATCCCTTGCTTGACTCCCAGATCTTCTCACCTGCGTGGGAACTGTGGCACTAGAACTAAAAGTGACTTAACTCTGTTGGGCTTTACCAGGCTTCAGCACCACCTCCTCTTGATTCCTTTATCCTCAGCCAGAAGAGGACCCCAGCAGAGGAGGGTCCCCGCCTCCTGCCCATGGAGGGAGGGCTGACTGACACCTGGAAAGGGCATGCTCCCTGGGTTTTACCTGGGTTCTGGCCACACCTCTTTAAACACAAACCTCAACAATGACAGAGACAGTTGCCTTCTGCAAGGCAGAGGCTGCATGGCCGGGCAGAGCGGTGCCAAATGACTTTCTCCTCCTGAGTTCCGTTGAGGGAAGCTGTGAGGAAATAAATTTCCTCTCAATGTGCTGTGGATTGACTCCAGCAAGCTTCCCAATGGCCCATAAAATAATAGTAACATTTATTGGGTACTTGCTTTGTGCCAAGTGCTATTAAGAAGACCTTAAAGACAGAAGCTATTAGCAGCTCCATTCGTGAGAAAAGAGAGAGTAGGTGATTCTTCCCCGTGGGGCCTAGGAAATCCCAGCGCTCAGGATTGGAGCCCAGGTAGTTGACCACCAGGGCCCTTGTACTTAACCACAAGGCAACCAGCTTCTTAAGAAAAGGTAAGTTTGTGAAGCGCAGCACAGAGGGGACCTCAGATCATGTTGAAGGCTTCAGTGTGTGTCTTTTCCTCCAGTGAGCCATACTCATTCTCCCCTCAAGGTCTTTGCAGTGCCGTGTCCTCTGCTAGAAATGTCTTCCTCCTGATCTTCATACACTGGCCCTTCTCATCAGGCTGCAGCCCAGACACCTTCCCTCCAGAGAAGCTGCTTGATGCTCTGGTATGTCATTTCAGTTGAGTCCCATCACCACTGTCATGTTTCAGACACCGTAAGCCTAACCTACTTACCAACGTGTCCCCATGTTTATGGTCTGTCCCTGTGAAGGCTGGGGCCATGTGTGTATTGTTCATTTAGTCCCAGAGTCCGGCATAGTGCCTGGCGCCGTGAAGGCCAAGAAGATAAAGACCAGGAGGGCCTCTGAGGGCTGCAGGTGAGTGGAGGAACAAGCCATCCTATGTGTTGTAGAAACACACCCAGTAGGCAAGTCTGGGATTCTTTAGCAGGGACTTGCAGAGTAGCCAGACCTAAGGAGGGGACTTGGTAGCACCAAAGACCAGCATTCAGGGGCTTCTCTGCCCTAGCCCGTCAAATCTCTGGGGCCTGGGGACCCCTTTACACTCTTTATGAGATTTATAGGTTCATGTAACAGCAAAGGAAGCACTTTTTTTAATATGTGGTTTTGGGTATCCAATAAGTGTATAAGTTTTAGTTTCTGGTCTGAGATAAGGCAAAGGAAGCCATTCCCCTCCCACCATGGGTTTCCCAGAGGCATAATATATAACAGCCCTTTATTTCCCTTCTTTATCTCTGCCAGACATCTCTAGAGTCCTGTCCCTCCGTGGTAGCAGCGTCATTAACTGTGCAGCCTGTCGACCATGACATGCCCCAGCTCTGTGCTTTACATCGTAGTTAGTAAGGTCATAGGAGGTGCATGGGGTCTTGAGAGTCACACATCTCAGACTTCCCTTCCCGTCCACTGTCCCAGGTGGATATGGGCACAGCCACTCCCTAGCCCTTCCTCAAGCATCATAATACTCTCCCCAAGGCCCACGGGACCATCCCTCCCACCATGGGCATGTTCATGCTCTACAGTAGAGTATGAGGTAAGAAAGATTGGTCCAAAGTACACATCCAACAATAGGGAGGTGGTTAAGCAAACCAGAAGTCATCTAGACGAGGGTTTCTCAACCTCAGCATGATTGACTTGTCATGGGGGACTGTCCTATACTATAGGATGTTTAGCAGCATCCCTGGCCTCCAGCCACCAAATGCCCTACCCCAACATGACAACCAAAAATGTCTCGAGACATTGCAAATTACCTGTGGGGAACAAACTCCATTGGTCTGTGCAATGGAATTCTATGCAACCGTTAATGACAAATAATACTATAATAAAAGTAATTATAGTTAACACTTATTGAGGGAACACTATGTACCAGGCCTGGTTCTGAGCGTTACGTACAATTTCTTTAATTCTCACAGCATCTCCATTCTACATATGAGGAAGTTGAGAAGGAGAGAGTTTTATTAACTTAATCAAAGTCATATAGCCAGTTAGATGCTCGTGACACATTATTAAGAGAAAAAAAGATAAGAAAACAGTACGCGTAGTATAATTTCTTTTTTTGTTGTCATTTAAATACAAATGCATATACCTCTGTACATACACACGCACACAAAAACATACACATCACAAAATATATGTGTTAACTGTGGTTCTTTCTGGGCCATGAGATTGCAGATGAATTTTATTTTAGTTTTGCATCTCTATAGTTTCACATGTATACCTATATTTATATATGTATTTTACATATTTATATATAAATAATATATAAACTTTATGTTAATATTTATATAAGTTATAGATATAAAATATATTATTTGTGCAACAAGAAAAAAACGCGGTCTCATCTCCAGCCTTGGAGCTGAGGTATCTTCAGCCCCATTTCAAGTTCAGGGTGACACATAGGGATGTCCATGTAGTACTGAGGGTTCGGGGTGTCGCTGGGGTCTTATCTAGAGTTTTAGGTAAGAATGGACTTCACCAGAGACCAGGGAAAACTTCCCAGAAGCCACTAGGAGGCCTAAGCTTTCTGGCTCTTTCCAGAAGGCGGTGAGGTGAGGACACGTTACCGAACGATTGGTATATGGAGTCTGTGTAAGAATGCAAACCTGGCTGGGCTGCCCCCTTGAGACATGTCGTTGGAGAATGAAGAGGGCCCAGGTGGCCACAGCAGGGTAGGGATGCGGCCAGGATCAAACAGACAGCCGCACAACAACGTGAACCCGATCCTTTTAAAAACTATTTTAAATAACACCCAATGTGAATATTTCATGGACATGTAAATAGCGTATCTTATTATTTCTAAAATACCCAAACCAGCCCACATTTCTTAGGGGAGTTTTGAAATGTAAAACAATTATTTTTAAGGCAAGAAAAATCCAAATCTTAACAGCAGGACAGAGGCTAAAATAGAAACCTGAGGTGTGCCCCACTCTACTCACCCTAGCCCCTCATTCGTGGCCCAGTTTCCCTGGTCCTAAAAGGAGGTTCATGCTGACGGGAAGGGGGGGATGGGGTGCTGGAGAGAGTGTGGGGAAGTCTGAAGCCCCGCTCCTGGCACAAGGCCTACACTTAGTGATTGGCAACTGTCATCACCGCAGGATGGTGGTCTTGTGCTTAGCTGTTTCCTTTTGTACTCTGGTCAGTTTACTACAGGCGTATTAATTTTAGAATCAGAAAAAAGAAAAAAAAGTCATGAAACAAAGAAAGGTGAGAACTGATAGGCGACGAGTGATCTCAGGGTGCAAAGGGCAGAGAGACAGATGCTCTTTAGATACATGGCTCTGGGGTCTGGAATTTAACCTGCAGTTAACGAGGCTGAGAGAGGCAGGTGGGTGCACCCACAGGTTTCCTTACTGACAGTTTCCTGCCTTTGAGCCAACCCACATGTCCGCAGTTTACAGATCAGAGGGAAACCCCAGGGTCACAAATCCCTCCACGCACACGCCCACTCCTGGTTAGCAGGCCTGCAGAGGGGGCCGGGGCTGGGGTTTACTGGAGCTCACACAGCCTCCCCCTCACAGCTACTCTCAGGGGCTGTGCCCCTGGGCTGGGGTGTCTGACACCCAGGTGAGGTCAGGTAAGGAACAAAGGTCGAAGACCACAGAGTCTGCCTTTGGTTCCACGTTTCCCTGTTTCGCCTTCCTGTTCTTTCTTTGGTTGTTTTGTTTTTTTAATTGTAAATCTTTTTAAAGCCATTCCTTTAGATAACTTGGGCTTCATCTAAATTTTAAACTTTGTATATGATAAGACTCTATCAACAGAGTAAAAAAGCAACCGACAGAATGGGAGAAAATATTTACAAATGATATATCTGATAAGGGCTTTCTATACAAAATATATAAAGAACTCCAAAAACTCAACATCCATGAAACAAACAGCCCCACTCAAAAGTGGGCAAAAGACGTGACTAGACATTTCTCCAAAGAAGATATACAAATGAGCAACGAGCACAGGAAAAGATACTCAACAGCACTATTAATTAGGGAAATGCAAATCAAAACCACCATGAGATACCACTTCACGCCCATTATAGTAGCTGTTATCAAAAAAGCGGAAAGCAGCAAGTGTTGGCAGGGACGTGGAGGAACTGGAACCCTGTGCATCGCTGGTGGGAATGTCAGCTGGTGCAGCCTCTAGGGAAAACACTGTGGAGGTTTCTCAAAAAATTAAACAGAATTATCATATAAACCAGGACTTTCCATTTCTGATATATATACGCAAAAGGCTTGAAAGCAGGGACTTGAATAGATAGCTGTACACTAATATTATAGCGGCATTAGACACAATAGCCAAGGTGGAAACCACTCAAATGCCCACTAATGGATGACCAGATAAACAAAAGCATCTACGCATACAATGCAACAATAATCTGCCTTTCAAAGAAATGAAATTGATACATACTACACTACTGATAGGCCTGGGAGACATTAGGCTAAGTGAAATAAGCCAGGCAAAAAAGGACAAATAGGATTCCATTTATGAGAGACACCTGGAATAGACAAATTCATAGGGACAGAAAGTAGAACAGTGGTTACCAGGGAATGGAGGGGGTGGGGAATGGGGAGTTATTGTGTAGTGTGTACAGAGTTTCAGTTTGGGATGATGAGAAAGTTCTGGAGATGGATAGAAGTCATGGTTACACAACAATGTGAATGTACTTAATACCACCGAAATATACACTTAAAATGAGTAAGCTAACATGAGTAAATTTCACGTTATATATATTTTACCACAATGAAAAATTTAATGCAAGGACCATGAACCATCTCCTAAGACCGTTAACCTATCTCCCTCATTCTGCAGAGAAATAAATTAAGGCTCAGAGATGTGGGAGGCAAAACCACTCCTTTAAAATCATCTTTGATAACTGAAGTGTAACAGGTATTCTTGAATTTAAACATTACAGATAAAGTGAAACCCCCTTCAGGCCACCCTCCTTAACCACATCCCCTCCCAGGGGGTAACCACGGCAAAATCATTTGGTGTGAATTCTTCTAGATCTTTTTTTAGATTTACAGAAATGGAACATTTCTGTACCAATTTTGCAACTTAGCCTTTACGCTTACTTAATGCTATTTCTTGGGGATCTTTTCATGTCGGTTCTTAGGGGGATGCCTTATTCTTTGAAACAACTGTGCAGTAAACCTTAGTCTGTGGGCAGTTATGTGTTATATGTTAAGCGTTCCCTTCTGTTGGCCACTTCGGTTGTTTTCAGTCATTTGGCTATTTAGATTATTCAGCATAAATTCCTCTTTGTGCACATGTAGAAGTGTTTCTTTAGGAAATAATTATTATTTACCTATTAAGATTGCAAGCAAATAGAAATGAAAAACAATAAAGTGGTTGGCATTTATTGTTACTCAGGGAATGCTAAATATTTTCCATCATCCCCTCACCTGCTGTTTCTCCCCTAATCAGCCTTGCCAGAAAGCCTAGTCACTATCCTCACGAATGAGAGAAAGGTCCAGAAAACTCAAGTCATTTGCTCTGGATCTCAGAGCTCATGAAAGAGCCCCTGGTCTGACCATGCAAGACATCTTAATCGGTGATCTCCTCAAGACCAAGATTTGGATCTCTTTCTTGCTGGGTCTCCTCATCTGACATAAGTCTGGAATGTCACAGGCACTAGCAAACGTTCTTTGAATGCTGTTGAGCAAGTGAAGGAGTGGATGGGGGTGTGGAAGCTTATGGTAGCTCTTAGCACTCTCTGGCCAGCATGTGTCCAGCCCCGTCCCTTCACCTGCATGGTATACCTGCTGCCCCTGCCCTGGGCCCCATCAGGAAGGGGAGTCAGACACTACCAGTCTCTCCAATTTCATTCTCAGCTGCCCCACAGTTTGTCCCTCAACTTCACCCTCTGGAGGGCAACCTCTCAATTGGATCCCTGACTCCCCTGCCTTGATACAGTCCCTGTCCCCAGACACCCGACCAGGCGCCCTGGGCCTTTAACGCTCAGCCTAGCCCAGGTACCCCCAGAGGTTTTATCCTTCTCCATTATATACTTACTTTCTTTTCAAAATTTTGAAGGGCCCTTATTCCCTTTGAAAATTCTACCCTGTGAGGGTTCAAGACAGATGAAGAGGCCAAGGGGCAAAGAAGTCACGTGACTTGCCCAGGGCCCCAGCCAGGGAGACAGCAGGCATACCTGGGTGGGTCTTGGCAGCCTCCAGTGCTGATACGCCTTTCCTGTTTTACAGTCAGACAGGACCTGAGATAAACCCGGAGGCTCACTTATTATCGAATGGAAGTCTCACAGGGTCCCGAGATGGGAGTAACGTTCATCTTCTGATACTAGCTCTGACCCCAGAACCACACAGAATAAACCCCCTCCTCCCCGACCCCCAAGCAGTGGGTTTAAGTGCCCGAGCAGCCAAGTCCACAGTCACAGCTTCAGTGGATCCTCTCGTCCCCCGGTTCCCGGGGCTCTGTCTTCTCCACTCTAACAATATGAGAATCATTCGTTTTAATCTGTTAATTTACCTCTTTATTGTCATTACATGAGGTTTATACCTATACTGAGAATTCATTATTTCTTCTGTTCCCTTGATGACCACAGAGGCACAGTGGAAGCCGTCCATCTTATCAGGAAATGGAGTCCTTCAAAACAAAGTCTTTGAACTTTCCTTTTTGTGCCTCTTCTATCATTTCCTGCCCCTAAGCTCGAAAAAAAGGTGGATACAGAACCCAAGGAAAAATGTAATGCTGAAGTAATATTTACAAGAACAAGAGCATGGGTTCAAAACAGATTCTGGTCTCTTTAGAATATATTTTGCAAATTCAAATTTTAATGCTTATTTACAATTTTACCAATCTTTACATACAGTGGAAAAACTATCTGGAAACTAACTGAATCACTGCCTCATTAGAAAAGGATAAAAAAGTGTGAAATACATATAAAAGTCATTTAAATTTGATAATTTGTTTTTAAAAATAACACTGGCTAAGTCAATCTAGAGTAATTCATGTTGAATAAGAAACTTCTTTTCCTGTTATATAACTACCTTATCTTGAAAAATAGCACGAACAGTATATTGTTATCTCGAAAAAGAAAAAATAGAAGCGCTCATACGTGTTACAACACAGGCGAACCTTGAACACACTATGCTAATTGAAAGAAGCCAGGCGCAAAAGGACATGCATGATATGACTCCATTGACACGAAGAGTCTAGAACAGGCAAATCCGTAGAGAGGGCAAATGGTTGTCAGGGACTAGGAAGAGAGGAGAAAGGGGAGCAACTGCTAATGAGCACAGGCTTCATTTCAGGGGTGATAAAAATGCTCCAGAAGAGATAGCGGTGCAAGATTTTGTGACTGTGCTAAAAACACTAAACTATACACTTAGAAAGTGTGAATGTTATGGTATGTGAATTATAGCTTAATTAAAAAAAATAAGGAGAAATATATAAAAGTGTAGAAGTAAGTGACTCCAGAACGAGAAGCAGGACATGGACAGCTATGTCTCTGCGGGGAGGTTTCTCGGAGAGAAGTCACCACACGAGCCTGGCTTGAAAGGACTAATGAGATTTATCAGACTGTGGGAATGAGGGGATTTTTAGGCAGAGGGAACAGCATGTGCAAAGGTTGGGCATGAAGACAGAAAACGGTGTCCTCTGGCAACCTCCAGTCCTGTGATCGTTATGGGTATAAATCTTGGTGTACAAACTCAGAAGTCATGTTTTATTATTGTTTCTCCCTCTGAACCCTATTCCCCGAGGCTGCAGAAAAGCTTTCGGAGATGTTCCGAGGTCCTATGCTGCACCAAAACATGGGGTCAGCTACCAGTCTCCGGGCTTCAGCCCGGAGATGCCCTTGATCCCATCTTTTTCCTGCCTCCGTGCTGTGGGAGAGTCCGTCAAGCCCCACAGTCCCGTGCTGGCACCTCCACATGCCTGGTGCACTGTGGGAGCCACTCCTCCATGGGGTCTGGCTGTCTCCCCATACCCTGCCGGGTTGCGGGGCAGGGACTCCTGTTGCTGACGGCCTCCCCACCTCCTGCCAGAAGAATCGCTTTCTGGTCTTAGAGCAGGTGACGTAGAGGAACCTGCTCTCCTCTGCAACCCCAGGACATCTGTCCATTCCAGTAAGCCTTCTCCACTTAGCTCTTCTGCAAGGCCCCTAAATTGTCCTCAATTTTGGAGCAAAGACCCAGCAAGACTGTCAAGCTCCTCCTGCTCAAATGGGAGAAAGGAAAAGAAGACACCATTGAGAGAAAGAAAAAAAATTAATATTCCAAAGTATCCAGGTTTCTAGTGACCACAGCATTTGATGCGATGGGCTCAGTAAGGCTACAAGGTGAAGGTCTCCCTTGAAGGTCTCTCTGAGTCACCAAGTTGGCTTCCCAAGTCCAAGAGAGCCAAGGGGACAGCCAGGAAGAGCAGGTGAAAATGAAAGAGCACTGAGCAGGTGGCCAGTCTGTTACCTTTGCCCATTGTTGGGTTGGGTGGTGGGAGCCATTTGAAGGGTCAACGTAGCAGAAGCTGTCAGACTCAGAAATGACAGGTAGGGATTGCAGGTGGCAGGTGGGGATGGGGGAGCTTCCTCAGGCGGAAGAGGGGGTCTAAAGGCTGTAGCTCAAGGAGAGTGAGGATTGATCTCCAAGCTGTTCCCACACACGGGCGATGGGGGTGGGGAGAGCAGAGACCCAGAACACGGAGGTGAAAACAGTTGCAGGGTCAGCTGGCGAGGTCACCAACTTCACTTTGTGGGGAGGATGTTTATTTAAGGAAAATCACTATGTTTACTCAAAGCTTTGGGCTGCAGCTCTCAGGGGCAGACTTATCAGTGAAAGCTGGGCTATTAATCAGTTTTGAGTCCTGGTGACAGGCCTTCTTTTTGGGAGAATGGGAGGGACAGAAGAGAGAGAGGATGGGAGAGAAGGGGGTGGTTGGGCTCCAGCCCATATGGGAATAACTCTGATCCCAGGAGCAGGAAGGTCGCATGGGAAGTGGCCTTGAGGTGGCGCCAGGGGAGGGAGGGGAGCAGAGGGTGGCGTTTCCATGGCACAGGAGTCATGGGACGAAGCTGGACGGAAATCGCACTGCGGGATGCTCCCTGGCCAAGGCCAGGTTGCTGAGGAGGAAGGATAAACTTCCTGGATGGACACCCAGACGCCGAGTCCTGGAGTAGAGGGCAGGGGTGGGGGCTGCGGGGTCTCTCCAGGCCACTGCCAGGACCTTGGACAAAGCCTGAACTGTGCATGCACTCCGGGTCAGGAGCTGGAAAACTGGACAGCTGGACGTGGGGCTGAGCCACAGGCATGGCCCTCAGTAATTTCCCATTTGCCCTCAACTCCACTCCGCCAGCCTGGCTGGGTGAAGAGAGGGATGTGTGCCTGGCCCCCTGGAGGGAAGGCTGGGCAGGCGGAGTAGAGGCAGGCAGGGGTGCTGGGTGAGCCAGGCACAAGCTCGAGAACCTGCATGGCAGGCCATGAGAAGCCTCAGGGCTTGGAGGGCAGCTGGCCCAGAGAGAGGATAGATGGAGGAGTGAGGTGCCCCGCATGTGTGCCTGGGGCCTCGGGCCATATCCTCTGAGCATGGCATGGCGGAAGGTCTCTTTACAGGGGACTCAGGACAGAGCCGGGCCACTCACACTGACCATCTGGTCCATAGTGCGGCACAACTGCCCTGTAAGAACACAAGAAGTGATGAAGGAAGGAAGGAAGGGAGGGAGGGAGGCAGGGAGGAAAGAAGGAGTGGGGGAAGGGGGGAAAGGGGGTAGGGGAGAAAGGACCTCTTCTAACGATGACATCAGTAGCACTGACTGTGTCATGATTGGTGAGAAAGTACCTGTAAAGCACCAGGCCCAGGACACACGAAGTGCTCAGTAAACGCCGCTGGTATTATGGTTATGACTGTTCTTCTTACATCCAGGCTTTCCCCTTCCCTCGGCCACACTCCACTCACACGAGCACCTTCGCCCTCCCTCCACTCAGGCTGCAGAACAACCAATTATGGGAACACTCGATGTGCTGTCGCAGGTCCATAGGGCTGAAGGGTCCTTTTCGACCACTTGTTAGCTGTGTTGTCTTGGTGTACCTACTTAACCTCTCTGTGCCTTGGTTTCCTCATTTGCAAAATGAGGATCATAAGGGCATCTTATAGTCTTAGGAGGAGGGGATGGATTAACGCTTGTAAAGTGTTTAGCATAGGGCCTTGGCCCAGAGCAAGGTTGCTATTGTGGTGGGGGTGGGGCGGAGGGGCTGGGGGATTGCTCCTGCCTTGGCTCCAGGGCGAGGTTCCCCATGAGTGGATCTGTCAGGCTGGGCAGTGGGGCCGCGGGCAGTGGGCAGACTCGTCTCTGCAGGATGTGGAGTGGCGATAACATCAGCTCTCACTGAGCCTAGAGACAGAGCTGCAGGAGGACGCCCCTTAAGGTGGGTTTTCTGTCCCAGCTCTGGGCTGGCAAGGGAGGGAAGGAGAGACCCCCAGCCCCCTACCGTCCATCCTTCCTGACTTCCTGGGCAGATCCCTCATCTCATCCCTGAAAGGTCATGAAAGGTCAAGCCAGGCGACCTCTTCAGATAACCAGCCCCCTGAGGATGCTTCCTGCCCCATAAAGCAGTTTCTTTTACGAGAATCCAGAAAAGCAATTAAAAAAACCTACCTGGCCCCTCTGTGCTCTCTTAAAAACCTTGCAAACATCATGAAATGGGGTTAAACATCCCGTCAGGTGTCCTTTGAGGGAAAAGAGAACTGGAGACTGTACTTTTTAAAGGAAGGGGCACCTCTCAAGGAGTTTTCTGTGGTGGTGAGTTGGCAGGTGGCAGGTGGGGGAGGGTAGCCAACGGGGCCCATCTGGCTGGGGAGGGGAGGGGTGAAGGAAGAGGCCTGAGCTGCGCTAGACGCTTGCTGGAGAAGGGGAGCCATGGGCTGATTTCCCTGGAAGGCTTTGTAAAATGAAGCTGCCCTCCCCTGTCCCCTCCATCGCTGCTGGAAGTGGGCGAGGATGCCCTGTGACCTGCTGCAAGGTCCAGGGTGTGACCCATAGGAGGGTTGGTCAGCCCCAGTCCATTGACTTCTCCTCCTTCTCCTCCTTCTCTTCCTTTTCCATACAGTGATGGAACCCTTTCTCCTGCCAGCTCTGGGGGCCCTGGTGGATGGGAAAGACCTGGCTGCGGACTCTTGCACACCTGTGGCCATTACAGTTCCCATGGGCATTTCTTATCCGTCACCGCCTATAACCTTACCACCACTCTGTGTGTGGCCCCGTCCTAGCCACACCCTCACTGGCATGCTGGATTCCAGCAGGGAGAAATATTGCAAGATTCCTCACTTTCTCTCTCACTTCCGTTGTCTCTGCCTGGGCTGATCCCAATCTTAGATTCCCCCAAGTAGAGTCTGGATAAGGACTTGGGTGCAGGTAGTTTATGGGGAAGGGGATCCTGGGAGTGAGGCATGAGGGAAAGCAAGATGGGAAAGGAGGAAAGACCCATAGAAGGGTGTATTATCAACTTGGCCTCTGCGGGAAGTGGGGCGCAGCTCCTCTGGAAGCACCTGAGAAGTCTTCAGCAGGCCGACCAGAATTGTCTACCCACTGGCCCCGTCCCCCACCGGTGGTGGGTTACCCCAGGGGAACAAACTTCTGCCACTGAGGATCCTGCAGGCACCTGCAGTACGGAAGAGCCTTGGGACAGGAACCAGAGAGGCTGTGTCAGGCTGGTGGGGCAGTGTCCACGGCAGCTATGGCTGGGACCAGTATGGCCCAGGGCATGTGCGATGGGCACCAGAAGCCCCCCTATAGGACTCCTGAAGGGTACTGTATTCTCCTCATCTTGGTGTTCTGGACAAGTGCTTAGTAAATGTGGTATGACCAGGACACCAGGGGACAGAGAGCCCAACTGACCCAGTAATGGCTGGGGTCTCCAGCTGAGAGCTATAGACTCCTAAATTTCTCTTCCCTGGGGCTGGGGGATTTCCTCCCTGTTACCCATACAGCTACTTCTCAGCTTAGACTGTCTTCAGAAACTAGGTTCTACTGACTGAAGGAACTGGAGATGCTCTGGGGATCAGACACAAAGAGGAAGTAAGATTGCTGGATCACAGAGTAATCCCCAACTGTTTTCAATTACTGTGTGTCTCCATGTGAGATTCAAATTCTAGGAAGAGTGTTTGATTGGCCTTACTCAAGTCATCAACACCCCACATCCAGGAACGGGTGAGGCACTTTGGTGGACAGTCCCACAACACATTCCAGTGGGAAAGGGGTGTTCCTCAAAGCAAAGTTAGGGGGCTGTTACCAGCAGAAGTGTGGGTGGATGAGGGCAGCCTAAAATCACAGGCTGTAAAATTAGGAATAGTAGCTAACCTTTCCATGCCAAGGAGTTGTGCGGCTCCCACAAAATCATGTGTGTGGTGGGACTTGGAAAAATATGACATACCTTCAAACAGGTTTTCATGAGACCGGAGGATGTCAGCTGGAAAGAAAGGACCTGGCGGCCATGGAGCCAGGAAGCAGCCACATCTTCCTCTGAGCTCTTCAATAGCTAACACGCCCTGACCAGTACCCAGGAATTCTGTCCCCACCCTTAAACCGGAGCCACCCCTCCGATGTGATAACTCATGGAGCCGCATCCTCCTGACCAACTTCTCAGTTTCCAAAATAAGACCTCCTTGCCTTCAGGAAGCAAAGAGTCTAGGAGCAGAGATAAAAGAGTAACAGTTTCTCTAACAGTAAAGTGTAATGGCTTCTAGAAGCCAGGCCAGCAGAAGACATTCAGGTGCTGGAGAGGAGAAGGAAGGGGTCTGCTGATCCATCTATCCAACAAGAATTCAGGGGTGGGGACTGCTGCAAGCTTGGCACTGCGTTAGGTGGGTGCAGGATTTGCAGTGGGCGATGCAGTCTCCTCCTTCCTGGTCCAGGACATCCAACCTGTGCCTCTGCCACCTGAACCAGGATCTGTCTTGTTGGCTGCCTGTACCTACTAGGAACGTCCAGGAAGTGCCACCTCCTCTTTCAACCTCTTCTGACCTCCCTGGCCCAACGGGAACACTTTAAAACCCTCAAGCTGTGTTAGTCCGGGTCTTTTGATGCACAGATGCCAACACAGGGTTGGACATGCCAGGGTTTTACTTGGGAACAAACTTATGTGAGAAAAAAGGAGAGGAAGCCAGAAAGGTTGGGGGGGCCGTCCAACATCGAAGCGTCTTATTGCAAGAGAAGAAAAGGGACGGGTTGGGTGAGAGCAACTGGACTGCCATGCAGTTTCAGGAAGTCCTCAGAGGTCGGGGGAGTCCGTTGTCTCCAGGAACCAGCCCGACACCTCGCCCCTGCGACCCTGTCAGTGGCTGGGAGCAGCCAGAAGGAGGTGTGGCCTCGGCAGTGATGGATTTCAGAACACAGCAGCAGGAACCTGCAGTGGAACACGCTTCCCATGGTTGCGGGTCTGCGAGGCTCATTCTCATTGGCCTCCCCCAAGCACTAGGCTCTACAAATCACACCCTCAGTTTGATGCTTAAGCAAAGATGACTTTCTGCACTTGCAAATTGTTCAAGGTCTATCTTGACTTCTCCACTAGCCTGTGAGCTGCTCAGGGCAAGGGTGGCATCCTAATTCTTCATTTGTGCGTCTATCTATTGATCCATTTGTCTGTTTATTTTTTTCAGTGTGTATCTACCATTGCCCTGGCCACCAAGGGTACCAGAGTAAACAAGGTGACCTTCAGGAGCCTAGAGAAGAGGGAGTCATTAAATACAGGGAGTTTCTAGACAAAGGTCAAGGAGGTTTCTATTTCTCCTTTCTTCACCCCAGAAGGGGGTTTTCTCTGAAAGGGCAGCTGTCTCCAGGCACACCTCCTGCCCTAGGGACATGAGTCAGCCCAGGTCGGGAAGCACACTCAGCCCTGCAGGACCAGTGATGACACAGCCTCTGGATTCTCCTGGGGAATCGGCTTCACGCCACATCCCTGGATCCTGGGGAACAAGAAAATAAAAACACTGAGGGCAGCCTTACTTCAAAGGAGAAAGGAGAACCACCCGCCCTACCTCTTGAAAGTCTTTCGGGAGTGATCTCTCTCTCTCCATGGAGGAATAAATAAAAATATGCTGAATAAATGTTAAAGCGCAGACAGAAGAAAGGAAGCAATAAGCATTATGGGTTTTCCTCCCTCTGGGCAGGCTCTGAGCTAAGCGCTGCCCACACGGACCCTCCGTGAGCCCCAGCCCGGCCCTGCCAGAGTCCCCTTTTACAGAGGAGAAGCTGAGGCCCAGAGCGGGACGGAACTCGCCCAAGCTCACACCGCCGAGGTGAGCCTGTGCTCTTAGCCACCCCCCACCCTGCCCGGGACATGCCTCCCTCTGCTGTTTCTCTTCCAGCTTTGCAGAGGGAGTGTGACCTCCGCCACTGACAGGGGTCGCGGTTTGAAAGCAGAGCATGGAACGTGGACGGGGTCTTCGCGCAGAGCACCCCATGGGTCCACGGGCAGAATCCGGGTGCTGACACCAACAAAAGTTATGAATCACCCCCCTTGCAGGTCTGTGTAGGGTGAATATGGTTCTAAACCCATAGAAAGCTGTTACCTCATTTTATCTTTAAAAAAGAAAAGTTCTAAGAGCTAGAGGACAAGAGAGCCAGTATAACTACTATACCAAGAGGCTGAGGAACGGAGCACTTGGCTGACTTTCCCGACTTAACAGGCTCTAGGAAAGGTTATTTATGGATTCCTTCCTTCTCGCCTTCAGAAGCCCAGTGTGGTCTTCTTTTGCTCCCTTTTTGTAAGTGTTCTTGGTGAAGAATTGGGAGTTCAGTGATACAAAAGTGGTGAAGACGATTAGGAGAACTGTCACTTACTGCTCCAGCCATTAGCGATCAACTATTGCATGCTTGTTGCGTGCCAGGCACAGGGCCAGCACATGCACTGTGTGAGTGTGCAGTGTTATCACGTGGGGTTAACTGGGGCCCAAAGCCTGTGGGAGCCAAAGTGCTCCTGTGGTACAATTTCAGGCCTCAGATGCGGCAGGTGCTTTAAGCCCCGGATCGTCACCTTCTATCATGACATCCGGGTCTTACAGCTCTGATGCTACTGGCCAGACCTATAGGAGAAACACGCAGGAGGCTTTAGAGAAAACTTGGCAAGGTCTGGGGCCACATAGTAATTCTGGGCAGACTTTGGGAGCTACCCCACCTTCCTGGGTTGCTTTGGCCGCTGCCTTGTCCATGGCCTTGGTCTTCAAACACAGCATTCCCTGTGTCCAGAGGCCTTGGTCCCATTGGCAGAGTTGGGGCGCCGACACCAACAGAGCTTGCTGTGAATCACATTTCTGATGTCCTGATCCTTGGAGCCCTCGGACTGCAGAGCCCTGCCTCTGGGGCTGGCCCCTGGTGAAGGAAGGCCCTTGTGCCCTGGGGTGTGCTCACGCTGCTGCCTCTGGCCCCTGGTTCACGATCATCAGAGTGTGAGCGGCCTAAGAAGACAAGAAGAGCCCAGAAGATGGGTCCCCGAGGCTGGAGCAAAGGGCAACCTGAGAGAAGGAGGTGAGAGCTCAGCCAATGGAGGGGAGCCTGGCCGAAAGGAGCCTGGGCTGGGCCCTGGTGGGTCCACTCGCCTTGGGGTTCGGAGAGGGCTCAGCGGCCCGCAGCCTCTGTGCAGAAAGCCTCCTCCTCCTCCCAGGGTTCCTGCAATAGCACCTGCTCTGCCCAGCCCACGCCCTGCCCAGCCCACGCCTGCTCCCGCAGGCTCCCGTGCGTGGTGGTACTATTCACAAGCTGACTTCTTTTCAAAGCCAGAAAAGGCATCAGGCTGCCAAAGAGCCTTTTTTGATACTTGGGCCAGGTGTCGGTGCTAGAAGAGGCTTTCACCCCTTTGCTCCACGGGGAAATGGCCAAACATAGGATTTTAATTCATCCTTGGGCAAGAAAAATGGCATCCTCCTTTATATATAGCTCTGCAAACAATGAACAGATCACCCCAAAGTCCCTGCATCATTTCCCCTAAAGAATAGGACAGTTTGAGTCAGAGCCACCAACATGCCCTTGTACACTGAGCACCTGTGTGTGGGGGGAGGTGCGGGGAAGAGCCAGGGCACCACCAGTGATAAGAACTAACATTTATTAAATACTCACTGCCTTCCAGTCTTTGGGCCTTTACATCAATCATCTTCTTTCATCCGCACAGCACGAAGGTCATCATTCCCATCAGGAACTGTCATCATTCCCATTTCACAGGTGGGGAAACCGAGGCTCACTGGTCCTACAGCTGGCAAGAGGCAAAGCAGTAATTTGAACTCTGGCCTGACCTCAGAGTCTGAGCTCAGCTTGTGGAACCAGGGTTCTCAAAGTGG
>PVJD01012749.1:24451-38052 GCA_004026545.1 Mormoops blainvillei | reverse complement strand
ATCAAAGCCAGCTTTTGCCAGCACCAAGCCCTGGGGTGGTTTAGCTAAAATCTCAGAGCTCCCAGAGATCCACCTTAGCGGTCAAACTTAATGAGTAGTATAGCCTCAAGCTGCACTCAGCAGCCCAGCTTAAGTTCTACAGGGTGGAGCAGAGTAATTTCTGTTGATGGGGTTAAGCCTCTCCTCAGGCTAAAACCCCACTGGAGAGAAGTGCTCTGCTTGACAAAGATGGTCTCTGCAGTATGGGAGATGACTCAGCAGAGAAATCCTGGTAGCTGTTCCTTCAGTTCTCTCCCCAGAGCCACTAGCCCCAGACTCCCCTCACATGTCTCTTGTCCACTCGGCTCTCCCTCTGTTGGAACCCAGGGTAAGTGGCTGAAAATGAAATTGTGTGTATTAGCTCTTTAAGAGTCTCTCTGAGTCTCCAGCTGTCTTTCCCTGGCATACAGAAATCCTACGGTTTTCACAGCTGGACATTATCTGGGTTCCTTTCCAACTCTGGCACTGTAGGCCGGGGAGCCCAGCTTAGGGTTTATACCCCACGCTTCTCAGAGGGGACCCCCTGGCCACTGAAATATCCTTCTAGATCTTCAGTTGCCATCTGTGGGGGCCCAGCTGGCCCTCTTGCACCTACTCCACACTCCCTACCAGTCATCTTGTGCTGAAATGGTTTCTTCAGTCTATCCTTGGTTCTATGGCTTCTCTCCAGCTAGTGTTCAGTTGGTTATTCAGGGTGATTTCTTTACAATTTAGCTGTAATTCCAGATTGGTCCTAGGAGGAGATTAGTATAGCTTCCAATCAATCCCCAACCATCTTGGGCATCCCTGCCGGGCTTTTCAAAAGTTAGACTCAGAACTGATGTGGCAACACTTCTGCAACAAACACTTGGTCAAGGAAAGAAACAAAACCCAGGTAGAAAATAAATTCCACCACTTAGTGGGAAGACCAGCACACATACATAAGGAGGAGGGGAAGGAATGGGTGATGGCCATGGCTATCTTTGAAGATTATTGACCACAGCACTTATCACCACCTGACATGATTCATTTTTGTTTATATCACTAGGCTGTAAGCTCCATAAGATCAAGAGGTTGTCTGTTTAGTTCACTATTATATCCCAGTGCCCAGAACAGCACCTGGAACATAGTAGATACTCAATAATTATTTTATTAAATTCTGTTCAAGAGCTAACATTAGATGCCTACTTACTAAAATAAAAACAAAAACAAAAAAAAAACCCTATATTATCATTCCTATAATTGTTAGGTCTGCTGTTAAGGTCCAACATTTTACTATCTATCTCTAACTACAAACTCACAACACAAAAGAAAGGTTACAGATTTTACAAGTGGGTAAAACATATACCTTTAAAAAATAGAAATGGAATCCTCAGAGGTCCATCAGCTTAGAAAGAGGCACACTGCTGATCTTTAGGATATTACATGGTTGTTATATAAGCTTCTTCTTCAGTAAAGTCACATCCAGAGCCAATTGGTAATTTTTCATAGCCTATCAGATAAACCAGTTACAGTCCCTACTTATTAACCTTTCAAGAGGTCCCAAAATTTCTGACACATACTCGAAGCCAAGAAAAGAAGATATATATGCTATTTGTGTGACAGTAGGTAAACAGTAACTGCGTCAGCCAGTTAACTGAATTCCCAGAGGCATGGGACTTTGTATCCACATGTCAAGTGTACTGAGTCCCATACAAAGCTCCTACACAGGGGAAGCCCTTGGGCATCCATGATTCAGGTCTATGATGTCCTGCTAGCCACATATGTTAGATTAAAGGTCAGGTACTTTTCTGACCCAAAAGCAACCAATTTATAGACAAGCCAGCAACATAGAAATTAGCTTGCCAAGAAAAAATAAGCTCGATCATATTCCACCAGGAAATATCAAAATAATTAGAAAATTAGTGGGCCGTGTGTAAGAAGAAATAATGAAAGAATAGAAACTATGAATAAAAGAAGCTATGAGGTATAAAATATAGAATGAGGAGGTAAACTGGGAGTTGGGAATAGGCAGACATATGGAGAATAGCTTAACCATAATAAGAGCAGAACACTAGGGCGAAGGGCCACAAGCTCCTACTGTCCCTCCTGCCATCTTAGATTCCTCCCCTCTAACCCCCAATAGAAGCCCAAGCAAATGTTTCAATACCGTGCATGGAAGAAGCTTTTCCTATTTTCATAAACAATGCATGAAGGAACTTTTTGTTGTTATGGCTGTAATATTTAATCCAGTGATCTTTTCTACTGATTGTCTAATCCTGCTAAGAACCAGAAGAGAAGAAAAAAAGTTGTCCTTTTGGTACAGTTTCCAGCAGTGAGGAAAAGAAGTGCAAATCAGATTGGATCCCCTAAACTTCAAACCAATAAACAGAAATATGGGGTATAAATTAAGTTTAGGTTATTTTGATTATAGGCAATTGCATTTACTTGATTCAGTTCTTCCCTTTTACTGACTCCCAGTGACAATACCCCCACAGAGGTATAAAGGGAGGAAATATACTCCTTCCCTAGATTTTAGGAGGGGAGTTTTCCTGGCCACCCCATGAGGGAACTCTGCCGACCATCATAACTGCTTTGCCAGCTGCCTGGAGGCCAAGTGGAGTTACTTTTGCATGATTCACAGAAGAGCCAACTCTGGGCTGGGATATTCTGGCTCATCTCTTCCTTCCAACTGTCTTTCTGCAAGCACCTCAGAGAGCCTGGGACATGTGTGACTGTTAATCAGCGATGAATCCTGGGCTGGTCCACCCAAGTATCCTGGGTCTTGCCACTCTGAATAACAACATATTCTGCCTTCTGTCAATTTAAAAAAAAAATTGACTAAGGTTCAAAAGTTCAATATCATTTTTAAAGCTCAGCTTAGAAAACTTAGCAGGACAAATTTTGTATTTTATATCTATTAGAGAACACTGCAATAGTATGAAATAGAAACATTAGTTAACAGATCAATATGTACCAGAAATTTAGGATTCTCTAAACTTGACAAGGCAGAGGTGGAGGTAAGACAGGACTGTCAACAAATACACATATACACACACACAGTCTATAAAACCAATGTAGGTGAAAGGTATCTGCGGGGTAACTCAAAACGAGGCTGTCGTCACAGGCCTTCCATTGCCTCCTCCCATCTCTGAGACCCAGGACAGGAAAGTGGAAAGTACAGGGAAAAGAAGCGTCTGCAGCAACCCGGGCCTGGGCGGCCCAGCTCCAGTGCTCTCTCCCTACTCCTTGCTCATACTGCCCCTCGGGAACGTACACCATCTGCTTACAGTACCATCATCTATTTCCCCCCACCCTTGGACATTAGTTTCCTAGGGTAGCCATGATAGAGTACTACAGATTAGGTAGCTTAAACAACAGAAATTTATTTTCTCACAGTCCTGGGGGCTAGAATTCCAAGATCGAGTTATTAGATATCTTCTGAGGTCTTTTTCCTTGGCTTGCAGATGACAATCTTCTCACTGTGCCTTCACATGGTCTTTCCTCTGTGTGGGAGCATGCCTGTTTCCTGATCTCCTCTTACATGAACACCAGGCATATTGGGTTAGGGCCCACTCATATGACCACATTTTACCTTAATTATATCTCTAAAGGCTCTATCTTCAAATACAGTCAAATTCTGGGGTACTGGGAGTTAGGAATTTAATATGTGAATTTGGGGAGGACAAAATTCAGCCCGTGACACCTTGCAAGAGAATGTAATTTCTACAAGAGGATGTCAGAAGCCTCCCGTTATCCCCTTCTTGGCTCAAGATCCGCAGCCTCCCAACATTATGCCAGTGTTGGGAAGGTCACACCAGCGGCTGAGTACCCTGAGACAAAGGTACAAGGGACTTTTTGTGGCTTCTCGAAATTCGAACCCTCTTAATATTCCTTGGTGTACAGAATAAGGTCAGCTTTGGCTCCCTGACAATGATGGTTGGAGAATCTTGTCACTCTGGAAGTGGGTGACTCCAATTAAGAACTGCTAATGGGAAAGGACACCAATGACCCCAAGAAAGAACTCATCAGAAATAAAGGATAAATTAGGATGAAACCTGGGCCCAGCACTATGGGGTATGTGTTGGTGAGGCTGAGGCTGGAGATCTCCCAGAACAAAGCCATTTTGACATGGTGTTCCACTGGGGAGAGTTATTCAGCGTGTGAATGTGAACTACACAGCCATAACCTTTGAGCCTGTGCTAGGGACATCAGCATGGCCTATATGGGGACCCATCCAAAACATGAGCATCCTTGCAAAGAGGATGCTCTTTCAATAACTTGGAAGAGGATGAACGTTCACCTGACCAAGTAAAGCCAGATTTCAAAAGCCACTCTGGGGGACTTTGGAAACAAGAGCAGCAGAGAATGGACCCCATTTCCCAGTTCTTCCTGGAGACATATGATGGGGGGACTCAAGACCCCAGAATTTATTTATATAAATCTATGTATTTATACTTACATATTTAAACTTCAGCCAATTTCAAAATACTCTCCATCTGAGGCAATACACCTATCGAGATATTTTTTCCAATGCTCAAAACAGTTATGAGCTCATCAATTTTGATTCCTTTTAGTGTTTCTGCCATTTTTTGTTTCACCTCTTCCACATCAGCAAAATGTTTCCCTTTGAAGACTTTTTTAATCCAGGGAAACAGAGAATGAGTTGCTGGGAGTGAGATCAGATGAACAGGGAGGGTGGGGCCTAGGGGTCATGACATTTTTGGTCAAAAACTGCTGGACACTCAGCATGGAGTGGGAAGGTGCGCTTGTAAATCACCCATCATGAAATGGGCAAATGTGTTGAGTCTTCAGAAAAATTCACTGAAGCAGAATGCAGCCTCTCACAACAACACCAGCTGGTACACTGATACAGATGGGTTCCTAGAACACTCACCTAACCAGGGAAACCTGTACTACAAGGGGCTGCCCTCCAGAAAACAATTCTGCATTTTTGGGGGGGCTCTCCCTTCATTCTACGTAGGGTTAGAGCAAGCTCAGAGCCATCCTACCAAGGCTGACAGCTCAGCTTAGCCACTTGCTATGTAAGCTTGGGCAACTTCTCTGTGCTTCAATTTCCTCATCAGCAAAACAGAGGTAAGAGTCCTTCCTTATAAAGTTTTGAGGAGGATTAAATGATTTAATAACTTGGAATTGTGTTTGGCACGTTAAGAGTTCAATAAATAGCCCTGGCTGGCATGGCTTTTTTGGTTGGAGCATCCCCCATATTGGAAATGTCACCGGTTTGATTTCTGGTAAGGGCGCATCGATCCCCGGGTGGGACACATGCAAGAGACAGCCAATCAATGTTTCTCTCTCGCATCAGTGTTTCTCTCTCTCTCTCTCTCTCTCTCTCTCTCTCTCTCTCTCTCTCTCTCCCCCCCTACCCCCCTTTCTCAAATAAGAATAAAGCAAACCTTAAAAAAAAGAATTCAAGGGGATAAAGGGGGCGGGGAATGGGACAACTGTAATAGCATACTCAATTAAATATACAAAAAAGAGTTCAATAAATAATAGTTCTTATTATTTCTATACCTAGTTTCAGAGTTGTTATTTCATCCAGGTTTTTGCACACAGGACTGAGGCCCTTTGACCTGAGTAAACCTCAGAACTCTTGAAAGAGTGAGAGCTGGAGTAGGAAGACCTATGGGGGACTACATTGGATTGCATGCTTATAAGTTATAAAGACAGAGAAAAGTTTGATAGAATAGCTGGAAATTTTTTAAAGATGTGCTTTTTTTTTACTTAATTTGGTGAAGAAAATTATACCTATAAAACATGCCCATTTTTATTTGGACAGTACAAATAATAACATAATAGCCACTATATTCCCACCATCTACAGGCAACCAATTAAATTTTGAGGTAGTTCCTTGCATATTTTTCAATGTCTATATAAATTTAACATATTTTTTCATATCAATGTGCAAACTGTGTTCTATTTTTCACCATAGTATATACATTAAGTATTTTCACACATATTTTAAAATTTTTCTCAGCATAATTTTAAATGCCTATATACTATTCCATCAAATGACTGTGCCTTAATTTCCCAGTGATCTCAACGTAATGAACATTTAGTATATTAATTTTAAATTATTATTTAAAATATCACAATAAAAATCTTTGCTCATAATCTTTATCCCCGTTTCTGGTAATTTCCTCATGTCAGATGCCTATAAAAATGAAGTTACTGAATTAAAGGGAGTAGACATTTTTATTTTTTTAATTTTATTTTTCAATTACAGTTTATATTCAATATTATTTTGTATTAGTTTCAGGTGTACAACACAGTTAGACAATCATATAATTTACAAAGCGATCCCCTGATATTTCAAGTACCCACCTGACACCATACATAGTTATTACAACATTATTGACTATTTTCCTATGATGTAGTTTACATCCCCAGAACTATGTTGTGACTACCAATCTGTACTTCTCAATCCCTTCACCTCTTTCACCAGTCCCCTCTGGCAACCATCAGTCCGTTTTCTGTATCTAGGAGTTTGTTTCTATTTTATTTGTTAATTTATTTTGCTCTTTAGATTGCACACATAAGTAAAATCATATGGTATTTGTCTTTCTCTGTCTGACTTATTTCACTTAGTATATAATACCCTCTAGGTCCATCCGTGCTGTCACAAATGGTAAGATTTCACTTTTTATAGTCAAGTAATATTCCATTGTATATATGTACCACCACATTTTTTTAATCCACTCAGCTATTGATGTCTTCAATATCTTGGCTATTGCAAATAATGCTGCAATGAACACAAGGGTGCATTCATTCTTTTGAATGAGTGTTTCAGGTTTCTTAGGGTATGTTCCCAGCAGTGGAATCACCAGGTCATAAGGCAGTTCTCTTTTTAATTTTCTGAGGAAATTCCAAAATGTTTCCAACAGTGCCTGCACCAGTCTGCATTCCCACCAACAGCACACAAGGGTTCCCTTTTCTCCACATCCTCGCCAGCACTTGTTGTTTGTTGCTTCACTGATGAGAGTCATTCTGACGGGTGTGAGGTGATATCTGATTATGGCTTTAATTTGCATTTCACTGATGATTAGTGATGTTGAGCATCATTTCATTTATCTAGGCTATAGTTACACATTGCCAATTTGCTTTACAGAAAGTTGATACCTACTTATGAGTTCTGAGGGGACGCAATCCAACCCATAACACAGCTGAAGGTGTTCCTGCTTGTTCCGTCACAAGTTG
Organism: Mormoops blainvillei; assembly: GCA_004026545.1. Taxonomy (NCBI): domain Eukaryota; kingdom Metazoa; phylum Chordata; class Mammalia; order Chiroptera; family Mormoopidae; genus Mormoops; species Mormoops blainvillei. The sequence continues at coordinate 30,837 of PVJD01012749.1, read as the reverse complement.
CTCAGTTTGGCTAATTTGGCAGTACACTCTTAGACCATGAAGTTAGAAAAATAAATCATGAAGGAACACATTTTGTTGGCAATTCTGAAACATCAAGAAGAGAACCAACAAGTTTGTTCCTCAAACTCCAGACCAAAATTCTTGAGGAGCACATTAATGCCAAAGTTCAAATTTTATGATTTTAGCTGTAGATTACTAGAAAATAACAGCAATCACATTACCCAGGGATAATGTCAAGAAAAATTAGGCAAAACATGGAAATAAGCAAGATCATTATATGGCATTTTAAATCCATGTAATGGAGTACTGTCCAACACGCCAGACTGGTTCAGCTAACTCTCTAAGGGACTGTAACTTGTTTGACATACAATTTACTGTTGATTAGGACTCAGATCTTTTATAAATCTGTAAAGTTAGAGGTCAACTCATAGAAAACTGGTAAAATGAGATGATTTTATTCTCTGCCCAGTAGAAGAGATCCCAAACCTTATGGTTTCATTGCTCTTTGGACATTAACCAGTTTTGTATCCATGGTAGCAATCTTATTTCAACATTCCTTTTTCTCTACAGTGACTACATGAAACCCCACTTTTCATATCCTCTTTGAAACAGCTTGCTGATCTTTTGACTTCCTCATTAATGAATTAAGTCAATTTTGAAACTGGTTCACTGTCAATACACATACAAATTTTTCTTTTAATATTTTGAAAATTATTTTTTGTAGTATCCCGTTCAAGCAAAGGTTATCAACTAGGAGCCAATAGGGTAAGTAACTACAAAATAGAATGTTATCATTGTTAAAATAAAAAGCTGGAGAAGAAATGTAAGAACAGAGTTTATTTCTGCTAGCAAGGGAGAACAAGATGACAGGTTTGATAAGGACTTACACTGTCTCAACAGGAAGCATGAGCATCAATTTTATAATCAGCTTGAGAAAAAGAACAATTTATAGTCATATTAACTTAAAATTGAAATACTAGGCCCACATATAAATCTCAAGATTCTAACTTATTTTTCTCATTGGATATTTTTAAAGAATTTGACCAAATTTTTACCTCTAGTCATCTGAAAGTCTGATCCCATAGTAAATTTGCATTAGGAGTTTTGTACTTTGTACATCTGGCTCCAGCAGCTGATTTTTAATTGGTTTTCATCAGCCCGCACCTATGGGTTTTTCTGTTCTCATGGAGGTTTTCCATAAACTGTGGCAGATCGGCAACATGATCAGAAAAAAATGGTCTTCTTAGTCCTTTGTCTATATAATGTCATGTAAACATTCTGAAGCCATTTGATATATAAAAAATTGTAGTATGTGTAAATTTAGATCCTGACCCCCTAAGCAATAATATATATTCCCTCATACCTTTGAACAAGCGATAGCACAATCAATGAAACATAAACTTTAGGGCCCATCATTTGCACAGGTCCTGTATATACCCCAGGGGAGGCCCTAGAAATTTTGTATTTATAATTTGGATTATTTTTCTTAAAAAGGAGCCAACTCAAGGTATGTTAACTGCAAACCCTACAAATCCCAGCTTTCTTCTTTAGCGTGCACTGTTGTTTATTAGATGCCATTCTTAGCACCACGGTAATTAATGAATGCATGAAAAAGTGCTAAAGTGATGTTTTTCTCTCTGGTTCACTTTCTTGTGCACTGCATACCAGGGTGTTTGTGGTTGGAATCCTGTAAGGAGGTGGGAATCATACAAAGCCTAGCGGAGCAGCTCTTAGGGAAGATTTGGTCTAGAATGAGCCCTGACTTTTGTTTACTTTTGTCAGGAACTGGGACAGGGAGAGGGGACAGTAAAAAGAAACTTACTCTTAAAAGCCCAGGGACTGTCAGGTGTAAGATTTAGGAACTGTTATTAAATACCCTTTTACTAAAACTTTTGCCTTGTGGCACCAGTTATTTTGCCTAAATCTTTCTTTTTCACTATTTTTGGAACTTTATACATGCAAATATTGCCGAGTAATAATTATGTGGATTGGGATCTTCTCAGTGTTAAATTGAGAGCTTATTTTTGCTCTGCATACATAGAGGAAACTAGGAAATACAGTCTTTCATTTACCTTGGGTGAAATGGGAAGTAGCCCTCTTTTATTAATAAACTCCCAAGGATAAAAACAATTTTATGAACAAACACAGTTTGACTTGGTCTGTGGTTTTAGTTTTATCACATTTTGTCCCTTTCCTGAAAAGTATTAAAATGAATACTTGGAAGATGGAAATTCCACTAGGAAAAGATTATTTTTGTCCAGAAACTATTTTTTTAAATAGTTTCCATTGGAACTGCTTTGCTGTATAAAGTTACTAGAATTATTTTTAAATTTATGCTGCTAAAACCATTCACTTCTGAGAAGCCTTTCTTGACTCTTCTACACTCCCCACCCCCATCTAAGTTAGAAGTCTGTTTCTTCTAGTATTCATTCCTCTTCTGTAGTAACTTCCAAATATTTTTACTTGGCTTATATTAAGAATTTTACCAACAACAGTGAATAAGATACCCTATGCTAAAAGCAGTCAGAAAAATATACAGTGTTATCATATAACCTAATTACACACAATTTTTGATGCTTTTCCAAAATAATTGGAACTGGTCAATAAGATGGTTAAAGAAAATTGGTAAAAACTGCTTAAGCTAAAGTGCAAGAAGAGATGTTGGTTCAAAAAATCTATTAAAAGAAAAAAGTTTTCTTTTTGTACAATTTTTTAGCCTTTCAATCCTTTTCTTGAGTGTATATATAGTACTGTTGACAGAATTGACTCCCACTGTGGTAGCCAGCCCCTGGGATGATACCCCAAAGTTCTGCCTCTTCCAGTACTCATTCCTTTGTGTAGTCCCCTCCCTTAGTAAGTCAAGGCCAGCCCGCGTGACCAATAGAATCCTGTAGAAATGATGTGTGACTTCTGAGGCTACATCATAAAAAGCCCTGCAGCTTCTATCATGGTCACTTGGAACACTCATTTTTGAAGCCCTTAACACAATATGTGAAGCCCTCCTGCCCTAAGGCCACCTTCTTTTTTGAGAGATCACATGGAGAGACCCTGAGATTTTACACAGAAGGATTTCTGGCCAGTTTCCCAACCATTTGAGTCATCCCAGCTGAGGCTCTGGATATAGCATGGAACAGAGTTGTCCCCACTGAGCCCTGCCTAAATTGCAGGTATATAAGCAAGATAAATAATCACCATTTTAAGCCATTACATTTCTATTTTTATTGCTGTTCAATTATAGCTGTCCCAATTTTTCCCCGTTGCTCTCCCTTGCCCCGCCCCCCTCAGTATGTCCCCACCCTGCTGTCCGTTACCATCCGCCCTTTATACACGTTCCTTGACTAGACGCTTCCGCTTCTTTTCCCCATTATCCCTTCTCCCTCCCCTCCGGTAACTGTCTGTTTGTTCCTTATGAACCATTAAGTTTCGAGTGGTTTGTTATGTGGCAATAAATAATGGAAATGCTCCTCCCCTCCCTTTTCCTTTACTTGTAAAGTGTGCCCTTAGGTAAGTGCAGAGTGAGCAAGTATTTGTCAGGTCAACTCAAGAATAGGGATTTTTCTAGCTTTGTTGCTGGACAATTGACCTATTCACGTGGTGGAAACATACTTCTTCAGCACTTCCTTCTAAGGCTTAACTGTGTCACTTTTGTGGCCAAGAGACACAAGGGGACCCAGTCCATATCCTGGGTTTGTGGCCAGGTACAAACCCACAACGGAACTGTTTAATATACATGAATATATCTATTAAGCTGAACATAAAGGGCAGCTTTATATAGAAAATAATTCACAAAAGTATCAGCAGCAAGAGTGGTATAGGCAGAAGGAGCAACTAATATCTGTCTGGACTCTGCAGAGTTAATGCTACCAACACGCATTCCCTTTTCAGGACCTTCTCTCCACCTGTGTTTGTAATATGGAACTCATCTTCGCACCTAAAGGCGTGTATACTTGACCAATGGGTGACCATTCTATTATTGATTAACCAGGAATTTCTCTGGTTATCTCACTTGAGGATCTGAGCTAAGACATAAAGAGACTGTAGCATGCACTTGGGCAGAAAAGCCATAAGGAATCAGGGCGGCATGGCTATTGGCCATATATACACCAGTGAGTAAATAAAGAGAGAGCTAGTTGGCAGGAAAAAAAAAGTGGTGTTGAGAATCCATTATGGAGAAGGAAGGAGAAAAAGAAAGAGAAGGAAGGAAGGGAGGGAGGGAGGGAAGGAGGGAGGAAAAAAAGAGAGGAAGGAAGGAATGAAGGAGGGAGGAAGGAAGGAGCATGAGAGAGCTTTAGCACTAGCTTTGTTCATCGGCTTTCTACTTCCCAGTTTTTAATACTTAATTTAATTTAATTTTCCTTTATTTTATTTTTGGTCAGGCAGGGGTGATGGTGGGATGGCATTTAACAGAAAGGGGACTTTATGTTCACTTTTGTTTAAGGATTCCTGAAGAGATCGCTGTTAGAACCTCTCTTTCCTCCACTGTACTACATGGCAGTCACAATTTTAACATTCTATGAATATAAAATATATCTAAGGACATCAACCAAAACATCCTCACATAGACCTTTCATCTCACTCAGAAGGAGAAAAAGTTTGCACCAGGTAAAGACCCTATTGCCTAAGAACTGGAACTTAAATTTGCAGTAATTTCTAATACTTGAGCACATGCACTTTTCTTCCTGATTGTGCAATAAAGTGAAGTGAAAAAGGGAACATTCTTAATGCACAAGTTAAGTCAGAGACTCATTTAAGATACACACTAGATGTGAATAGGTGTGGAAAAGTAAAATGATTACCAAATTGGAATCTGAACTGATCTGCATTTGATGTCCTACCAAGCTGTGAAAATACTGTGCTCAGAGAATTAAATCAACAACTCACCTTTTCTATTACATGAGCAATACATGTGTATTGCAGTAAATTCGGCCCAAGTGTAACTAATGTTAATATTTAATGTATATATTTTTATGTCCATACTAGCCAAAGCAATCTATAGATTCAACACAATCCCTATCCAAATACCAATGACATATTTCACAGATATAGAACAAATATTTCAAAAATTTATATGGAACCATAAACGGCCCCAAATAGTCTCAGCAGTTTTCAGAAAGAAGAGCAACGTAGGTGGGATCACAATACCTGATATCAAACGACATTACAAGGCCACTGTAATCAAAACAGCCTGGTACTGGCATAAGAACAGACACACAGACCAATGGAACAGAATAGAGGCCCAGACATAAACCAATGTCTATATGGTCAGTTAATATTTGACAAAGGGAGTAGAAACATAAAATGGAGGAAAGATAGTCTCTTCAATAAATGGTGTTGGGAGATTTGGACAAGTACATGCAAAAAAGTGAAACGAGACCAAGTTACACCATACGTCAAAATGAACTCAAGATAGAGAAAAGACAAATATAAGTTGTGACACCATAAAAGTCCTAGAGGAAAACATAGGCAGGAAAATTTCAGATATCCCCCACAGCAATGTTTTCACTGATACATCCCCTAGGGCAAGGGATATAAAGGAAAGGATAAACAAATGGGACTTCATCAAACTAAAAAGCTTCTGCACAGCTAAATAAAACATCAACAAAATGGAAAGGGAACCAAACCGTACAAGAAAATATATTTACCAGTGATAGCTTGGACAACGGTTTGATCTCTAAAATATATAAAGAACTCATATGACTCCACACCAGGAAGATAAACAATCCAATTAAAAAATGGGCAAAGGACCTAAACAGGCACTTCTCCAAGGAGGACATACACAGGGCCCAGAGACACATGAAAGGATGCTCAGCATCACTAGCCATCAGAGATGCAAATTAAAACCACAGTGAGATACCACTTCACACCAGTCAGAATGGCCATCATAACAAATCCACAAACAACAAGTGCTGGTGGGGATGTGGAGAAAAGGGAACCCTAGTGCACTGTTGGTGGGAATGCAGACTGGTGCAGCCACTGTGGAAAATAATTTGGAATTTTCTCAAAAACTAAAAATGGGACTGCCTTTTGACCCAGCAATTCCACTGCTAGGATTATACCCTAAGAATCCCGAGACACCAATTCAAAAGAACCTATGCAACCCAATGTTCATAGCAGCACAATTTACAATAGCCAGATGCTGGAAAGAGCCTAAGTGCCCATCATTATTGACTGGATCAAAAAATGGCGGTACATTTATACAATGGAATAGTATGCAGCAGAAAGGAACAAAGAGCTCCTACCCTTTGTGACAGCATGGATGGAACTGGAGAGCATTATGCTTAGTGAAATAAGCCAGATGGTGAAAGAAAAATACCATATGACCTCACCTATAAGGGGAACCTAATCAACAAAACAAACAAATGAGCAAAATAGAACCAGAGACTTGG